>CM059228.1:9027458-9087458 GCA_030347435.1 Clarias fuscus
GCCATCAGCGTCCGCTTCTCCTCTTCTGTAAGCATCAGTGGACCTGACGTGCCCTGTAACTTCTGTACAGCACAAACACCGGAAAAATTAAAGAGGCGGTAAGCGAAAAACAGACTGTGAGCAGCAGCACAACAAAAACTCAACCTGTGAACGAATGCCTTCCTGAATGTGTCATTGTAACTGATGAAAACGGTTGATAAATAATCATTTATTTGAAATGCTTTCCCAGGAACGACGGCAGTGAGGATCGTCATTCACGGACGCACGGCCTTCTTTACCATGTTTGCACTGTTCAATTGTTTTACTGCGGCTAAGAGTCTCATCGCTGTACTGTTCTTGAAGTCCTCTGTAAATGTTTACACCTTCATTCATGATTTACCTTGAACTACTTTCCATGTGTTTATGTACGGGTGTGAATACACAAGCACACTCCCACACACACTTTTGACGTACGCAGCACAATGGCTTAGAGGTTAACGCTGTTGCCTCGCACTTTTAGGATTGGAGGTTTGAATTTAATCTTTGGACTATGTGTGTGTGTGTGTGTGTGTGTTTGCATGTTCTGTCCTTGGTGGGTTTCCCCGGGAGACACCAGTTTCCTCCCACAGTCCACAGACATTCCCTGTAGTTTAACTGCTTTTATCTTTAACTCACTAACAGTGGCAGGGTTGTGCTGTATTATTAACTCCATTATCCGTACGTTATGAAGTGATGAATGCACAGTTCTTACGTGTGGAGCAGTGAGCAGTGGAGAGGATGAGATGGCTGTGGAGGACCGAGCCGGATGACGGGCGGGGCTGGAGGGTGCCAGCGAATGAGGGCTCTGTAGGCGGCCGGGGCTGGAGGGTGCCAGCGAATGAGGGCTCTGTAGGCGGGCGGGGCTGGAGGGGACCAGAGAATGAGGACTCTGCATGCGGGCCGGGCTGGACGGAGGCAGAGAGTGAGGACTCTGAGATCCGTCGCTGTCGCTGCCGTGGCTGCTGGGAGGAGTCGGCGGGAGCTGCAGATGCTCCTCTGAACAAACACAATAACAAGATGGTGTAAATGGATTTCATACTACACAGTCTGGCACGCCACATTAGTGTATATTCATGCATCTCGAGGCCACAGCTGGCCGAGCCAGGTCCGTTCGTTCTGAGCTCATTATACCAGATTCAGCTGAATGACTTCAGCTACTGGAAATGAAGACCTCATCGCATGGACAAACACACAGTGCAGATCTAAAGCTACTCTCTGGCTACTAAATTAGAAGACCTTATTAGGAGCAGGATTATTAGTGTGTGAGGTGTTTTTTTCCCCACTTTAAACTGTGTTTATATGTAGGAATACTCTATTCAGCCCGTGATGGCGCTTTTTGGATGTATTGTATCGTACTGTAGATTGTTTTTTAATGGTAAATCAGAAAATATCTTATACACAAAAGGATGATATCAAATGCATATGCGGAGTACTTTTCATACACTATATAGACAAAAGTATTTGGCCAAACCTGCAAGAACATCGCATGCAAACACATAAATGTCAATATGGAGTCGGTCCCCCTTTCATAGCTTTAACAGCTTCTACTCTTTTTGGAAGGCTCTCTGTTTCTGTAGGAGCTTGCGCCCAATCGTTCTGTAGAGCATTTATGAGGTCAGGCGCTGATGTTGGACGAGAAGACCTGGCTCACAATCTCCCTTCCAGTTCATCCCAAAGGTGCTTGATGGGGTTGAGATCAGGGCTCTGTGTTAGGGCCGCTCAAGTTCTTCCACACCGAACTCAATTAAACCACGTCTTTATAGTCCTTGCTTTGTGCCCTGGGACACAGTCATGTTGGAGTAGAAAAGGTCCTTCCCTAAACTTTTGCTACAAAGCTGGAAGCACAGCATTGTCCAAGATGTCCTTGTATGTTAGTATTACGATTATTCTATTATTGTATTGCTGTTTATTGTGGATAATGGGCCTGATTGATTGAATTCAATACTTGACAGGTTTAGATACATCCTTTTGTCCATATAGTGTATGTATACACACAGAAGTATGATAAAGCCAAAAGATTTTGTATTTTAAATCTCAGGTGCCATCAGGTGACTGCAACTACACAATGAGAATCTATAGATGGGAATGTGGATCTGAAAATGACATGATTTATGGATATCTTTAGGATTTCTGTTCAGGAAAAACACACACACACACACACACACACACACACACACACACACACACACACACACACACACACACACACACATGCACTGTGCCATGTATGAACTGAAATAACCCTCAGTGCCTCAATGATCCATTCACCATAAGCCGAAAGGTGTGAGACTAGAGAGATTCTGTAAACAGTCACTATGTACTCAGCATATTTAATCTCTGAGGCCTTCACACACCACAGGACAAGTTTATTTATAAACTTATAGGAATAGGGATATAGGTGTGTATCTAAAATTGAGGCAGCTGATAAATTAAAGAAGCAAAACCACAAGGACTGCAACTTAAGTGCTGCAGTCCAAAAATCAGCTGGGATGGTAACATGTGGCTGAATATCTGAATATGAACATTAGCATTAGAAGTAGTGTGTGTGTGTGTGTGTGTGTGTGTGTGTGTGTGTGAGAGAGAGAGAGATCACCTGTAGGAACACTGAGGAACTGATTGACCTCTCTGGGTTCTGCTTTGATAGTAGGTACCGTGTTTGAGTTCTGTTCTCGGCCCACCTGAAACACACAGGCACAACGAAACTAAATGTTTGTTAGAACTAAATGTTTGTAACATTCATGTAGAAATCTGTCCATCCATCCATCTGGGAACCTCTGAAGTCCAACCATGGACCGTGGAGACCAATGGTGACCATTGTATTTGTTCCCATTTTGTACAACCTCTGGTCAACATTCACACACTACAGTTAATCTGGGAACACCAATTAGCCTAATCTGCATGTCTTTGGACTGTGGGAGGAAACCGGAGAACCTGGAGGAAACCCACCAAGCACGACGAGAACATGCAAACTCCATACACACAAACCTGACATGGGAATCGAACCCAGGACCTGGAGGTGCAGGGTGTTATAGCCTGGATTTAAGGCACTTAAGGTAACTTAATTAACCTCTTTCCATGCAGGAGTGAAACCCGACATGGACGCCTGCCATAGCACTCCATCTATCTTAAGGTTCGATGTGCACTATGAAATGCTTTTCTGCTCACCACCGGCATACAGTGTGTGTATATGTATGTTTAGTACTTCCAAAAGTCCAGAGGCACCCCTCATTTCTGCATATTTTGCTTCCAAAGAGCCAGATTGTCTTCTATTTTGATGTAGTCTTAAGGAATAGTTCTTCATGCTCCCTGAAAGTCTTTTTCTGATTCTCTTTTTCAGTCCACTGTAGCCGAGCAGTTTCACGTGAATGTTTTTTGTTTGTTACGCCACACGGTGCACTATGAATCATTCAAGCATGAAAACATGTAACTTAAGACATGACCCAGTGAGAAAGCAGATGATCAGGCCGGTGATTATTAGTAGACTGGTGATTAGTAGACTGGTGATTAGTAGACTGGTGAATGCTGAGTGGTTGAAACAGACGAGAGGGGAAATGAGGTCGCTGCCGAGGTTGTCACATTGTGTCTTTAGGCACTTTGAGGCATCTTGCAGTACAACATTTGTTTTATAAAATTAATATGAAGAATTGAGGGGGTCCGAGACTTTTGCACAGTCCTGTATGTATGTATGTATGCATATACATATATAGGATTTAGATTTAGAAAATTTGAGCTGTTTCCGTTTTATTAAAGGAACTCTAGGCATGTGTCCTCCAGAGGAACCAGGGACGGTTTCAGTTCCCAGGATGGAAAGTGTTTTTTTTGCTTTCTCTCTCTCTATTTCCCCAGTTCTCACTAAGATCTGCTTTCCCTCCTTCTGCAATCCAGAAGAGAAATACATGATGCATGCAGTACATTCGATGGTATTTGGTGGCATTTGTTTAAAAGGGCTTAGATGACTCAGACAGTAAACACAGCTGAAGACTGAGCCATCCTCTACTCCAGCAGAAGCATGCCTTTACTCCTAACATGTACAAAGAGAGAGAGAGAGATTGCAAGGGGCTTTCTTGCTAAGTCTGGGCTAAATCGATGTTGCTATACAGATCAAGATCCTGTAGGTCTGTACTAAACAGCTGAGTGACCCCGACTCCATTCTTCCACTTGGTTTAGATATTTATAGCGTCTGTGAAAATCATTCTGAATAGATATAAAACAATTTATTAGAATCTGTAAAATGATTTAAACTGTGAACACATGTTCATCTCCCCCCCACTGTTTTGAAATGAGAATATATTTTATAGCAATAACATTTTTACTGCACATTGTAAAGTGATGCAAGATGTCTTTTGATTGACAAGAGTGCTGCAGTGACACTTCCCACTGAACTTTTTTCAAATTTTTTTTTTTTTCAGAAGCCATTTGTAAAACCTGCCATTGTCTAAAACATGACTCTTAAAAAAAACGTTTAGGGTTTCTATAAAATTTTATGCAACAATTATTTTTTGAAAGGAATGCCTCTTATGCAAAATTCACTTTAAACAAGCCAATTAGACCCCGCCCCCTATTGTGACCTCATATATGAAGATACCCTCCCCCGAGGTTGTTGATCGGCTTCGCTGTGCTCCTCTGACTTAACAGTAGCTCACTTAAAAACGTACCAAAATGATGTATTTGTAGGAGCAGTGAAACTGAGGGAGTCTGCGGTATAAATAATAATAATAATAATAAATTATCTGGCGGTTATTCCAGCTGAAGCGTTTACACATGCACACACTTTGGAGGAGATCTAATCGATTCAGTTTTATTTGTATAGCGCTTTTAACAATGCAAAGCAGCTTTACAGACTTAGCAAGAATATGGAAATAGATTAGAAAAAATGTAAGGCAATAGAAATGGTAATATATGGGACCTTTAAAGCACAAGCATGCTTCATGCACACAGCTGGTTAAAGTAGCGCCGTTATTTGCTGCATGCTGAAAAGTGTAGGATTGAACTTGAACCTCGAACCTGAAATTCCATCGCAATACCTAAAAAAAACAGTACGCTGGCGTCAGAGAGGGTTTAAGGGCCTTGCTCAAGGGACCAACGGCGGCGACCTGACAGAGCTAGGGCTCGAACCGCCGACACACTGCTCCACCCCCGTGTCCTGTGGTTGCATACTCAGGAGCCGTTTTTTCCTAGCTGGAAGTAATGTTCTGTAAATATAACCGATGATCCTCAGGAATGCTGCTGGTGTTCAATTGAAATTGTGTGTTAAGCTGATAAAGTGCACACGCAAAGGCAGCCAACAAGTGCAGCAGCTGCAGTTCAGGCCTAGAGTTCACCGAGGTGAACGCCTGACACACAGAGCGAGAGAGAGAGAGAGAGAGAGAACATGCTGCCTGGGCGGAGCTACAGTAGAAGCTGCCAGCTGACTACAAGAACACTTCAAGATATGTGTGTGTGTGTGTGTGTGTGTGTGCGTGCGTGTGCGTGTTTCATTCTCATCCAAATGCAGCAGTGGTCCCTCTGGTTCTCAGTGTGTGTGAGGTTTATGAGAGTCATTTTCAGTTTCTTCGGGTACAAATTATTGCTAAAGGCTTTCACGAGGTCATCCATATTATATTTTTTTTAAAACTCCGAGGTCAGGAGGATATACCGTATCTCCTGCACGGCTAGAGCAGGCTGGTAGAGTCGCTTCCCGGAGAGCACTAAAAACCGAACCGCTGCGTGTCTGTTAGAGCGTCTGGGTTTCCAGGACTGTCTTAGTGGAGTGTTTCATAGAGCATACTTAGAGAAGACAATGCCATAGTGTTTTTTTTTTTTTGCTTTTTGAAAATCATTTTCAGTTGGCAGTGCATTTCATTTGGGAGAGCAGTGTACTGTATTATGTATGTAGTGTTTGACACCATACTATACTCTCCCAGCGACTGTACTGTACATTGAAGCTACGTTCACATGGCAGGCACTTCGTTCAATTTATTTGGTCAGATCGGATTTGCACGTCCCGACGGTTCACATTCACAATTAAACATTCAGTGATCGGACTCTAATGTGGATGCGTCAGCATGCAGGGGCACATCGATACGCACATCGATCGCTCACGCCGTATGGGTTAAAACACTCTGAGTTCTTTCATTTCAAACAAGCAAAAATATGCCTGGGATTTTTCTCTGGAGGACGACAAGCAGTTAGTCGTAGGAAGAAAGCTACAGTAGACGTCACGCTTTAGCTGTTTTTCGCAGCTATTGCTAGCAATGCTACTGTACAGTATGTAATACACACATTGATGATGTCAGCGCCTTCGCAAAAACTCGCATGTTCTCATTCAAGTCTCACGACCACATATTATGATATATACACAATCTAGTGACTCAGATCCAATCTGAAAAACATCTTTGTCTCGTCAGGATAAATCGGACATGAGTCATATTTACATTGCCTGAAAAGGTTCTAGAGATAAGATAAGGTCAGAGCTAGGAGCTGCTGCTGCTGCTGCTATGATGTTGCAGGAATGATTCAGACAAAGTTCATGCAAGGCAGAAGTTCAGACGAGGCAGAAGAAGAAGGAAGTAAGAGGTTTCCCAACACTGAAGCGCCGTTGCTGTTCATAACTGATAATACAAACTGTGTACTGCGGCTTATTAAAAGGTTAATAATATTTCATTTGTTAGTCATGCACATGTCTATATAATTCTATAGAAGTATCATGAGACTTTCTAAGCATTTCTAAATTCATAGCGATCACTAATCGGGAAAAGTTTTTAGTAAAGCCTTTTCACTTCTAAGCCTCCCTTAGGCAGCTGTCACAACCCAACCAAAAGACACCGTGTTGCATGATCTGCTTGATGCAGACGACTCACTCCCATGATGCACCACTCTACTTCCCTCACTCTCTATGAACGCTCCAGTATGGATACTTTCTTCACACTACAATGTTTCAGCTCTTACCTTGTCGTGATTGTGGCGCCTCTGTGGTGGCGGGTTGAGCAGGATGGGCTGGGTGGCACTGCTAGAAGTTGGCATAGAAGGCGCTGGTCCAGGGGACGGCTCCGACAAGAGGTTGGGTTCCTGTTTCACCAAGATGGCAGTCAAGTCCTGACTGAATGCCCACATGCCCTCTGTGTAAAGAGAAAGATCAGGTGTAAGATAAAAAAGCTACAATGAAAGGAATGATGATATGATATGATATGATATGATATTACATGATATGATATGATATGATATGAAATGATATGATATGATATGAAATGATATGATTTGAAATGATATGATATATGATATGAAATGATATTATATGATATGAAATTATATTATTTGAAATGATATTACATGATATGATATGATATGATCTGATATAAAATTATATGAAATTATCTGATATAAAATTATATGATATGATATGATATGAAACATGAAATTATATGATATGATATGATATGATATGAAATGATCTGATATAAAATGATATGAAATGATCTGATATAAAATTATATGATATGATATGACATGAAATTATATGATATGATATGAAATTATACTATATGATATGATATTATATGATATGATTTGAAATGATATGAAATGATCTGATATAAAATTATATGAAATTATCTGATATAAAATGATATGATATGATATGATATGATATGAAATGATCTGATATAAAATTATATGAAATGATCTGATATAAAATGATATGATATGATATGAAATTATATAATATGATATGAAATTATATGATATGATATGATATGATATGATATGATATGATATGATATGATATGATTTGAAATGATATGATATGATATTACATGATATGATATGATATGAAATGATATGATATGATATGATATGATAGGAAATGATATGAAATGAAATTATATTACATGATATTATATGATATTATATGATATAAAATTATATGATGTGATATGATATGATTTGAAATGATATGATATGATATGAAATAGTATGATATGATATTATATGATATGAAATTATATGATATGATATGAAATTATATGAAATAGTATGATATGATATGAAATGATATGATATGATTTGAAATTATATGATATGAAATGATATGATATGATATGATATGATATGATATATGATATTATATTCATGCTTGGGTAAAAGCAGTGGTATATGTTCAAGATCTTGTAATTTTTTTAATGCAAATCAATCATATGACCAAGTTTGCTCATAATTTCATTATAAAAGCCTTCTAGATGGAAGATTATATAAAACCAAAGTTGTGTGCTCATGCTCCCATCAAAGAGAACAATTTTGACAAGAATACATTAAACGTAAGATGTGAGAGTGATGGCTCAGGAGACTAAGGTTCTAGGTTATTAAGGATCCGGGTTCGAGCCCCGCTGTCGGTTGGTTGCCACACCCCATATTACCCAGATACTGCATGCAGGGCCGGTCTCATTCAAGAGATTTTAACGTAACATCTGTTAAAATGTTAATATTTGAGATATTACAAAACTGCACAATCTGTTTCCTCGAACCTTTGCCAATTGTTCTCTAACTATTCCAACACTGCATGTTTGTAAGACAAGTAAATCTGAGTATTATAAAATTGTGATTAATCATAATTCATCACAGACTGCGACTGTGACACGCCAACGTAAAGATTTCACGCTTGTCTAATCAAAACAGACATTTATTAATGCTTGTCAACATCCACAGAGTATAGAACCCTTCACAGGGGTGTATACCTAGTAAGCATGTCAGCAAGTTACCACGTCGCAGTAGTAGCTACGTTGGTCATCAATGCTAGGCCATGACGCATGCCTAGTGTTCCGTTTGTGTTTACGAGCTAAAGGCTAACACAAAACAGCTCTCCATTATCTCCCCCCAAATGAGTCCCAGGCAAAAGGACTGTGATCCGAGTGGACATTTTCCCCTCATAAGCAGAAAGGAGCAAGCAGGGGGTGTGAGGGAGGTGCCGCCCCCATCCAGCTCATAGAGCAGGGAAATTTTTTTTTTAAATTGCAGCCTCCGAACCAGGGGACCTCGTTACCACCACTGTGTTTTGTTTGTACCCTCAATGGAGAGATCGATAAAACATTACGTCCCCTTGTAAAAGCGGGACAGCTGGTTTTGATGTAAGGGAAAGAGAACAGCGGGAATCTGATTACAGCAGGAGAGGAAAGCTTCCCTCTCGTTTGAAGGAGAATCTAAGGATCAGGTTCATGCTGAGAAAGTCGTTCCGTACAAAAGATTCGTTCCCTTGAGCCTCTCTAATCTAACACGATCGAAAGAAAATAGGCAGGTCGTCGCCTTGACGTTAGCTACTACTCTGGATCAGGGGTCGATCCTCTGGACTTTCCAGTTTCTCTGATCTGATTGCACGGAATTGACGAGTGGTCAGGTTCTGTAATGGAGACTTGAACATCTCTTCTCAAGATGTAAAGTCCGAATCTGCACCATAGTATTAAAAAACATCTGCAAAGAAATACCCTGTATCGTTTGCATTCTCGTTCCACAGGCCCAGCTGGGTGTGTCTCGTAGCCCTCCACCACAATAGCTTTAGGAAAATTGCCTATAATTATATCAATTTTGCATGCAAACCATTCAAACCCACTGGAATTGTTACCCCCCCCCACAACAATCAGCCATGTGCCAGTCTGCAAGAATATTACCACCTGGGGCACGGGGGGGCGGGGGGGGGATCCGGTAGGCTTTGAAGTTTAAGCTAGAGCAGCTCTTATAGTCCGGAGCGAGCGCACATCCAGCAGCGAGAACGTGAGATGCTCATTAGTTTTGTGGAAACAAGCAAAAGGAGAGCAATAAAACATCAAGCATCCGCTTTAACAGCTACCATTATGTACGGTTTTAAAAACCAGAGGCAAGGAGGGATGGGACAGACTGACCTGAATTTTTTATTTTTTTTTCTATATCCAAAACATACAATATATCGAGTCTGCAGGATTCGGGGTGGAAATTTATTTAAAGCGCTGCTCAGTTTCTCCTGGCCGAACTACTGCACACTTTAAAACAAACCATGTGCCAAAGCACTACAGCACCTTTATCTCAAACAAACCAAACACTTTTACAATTCCAGATACTATTCTTATAATAATATGAGCTATAGGATAAAATAAAAACATCGCAAAATTCCCACTGTGACCCAAATCAAGATAAAAAAAAAGTTACTTAAGATGAAAGAATGAATGAATCAATCAATATCCTTGGCCTCCCTGAGGTCCTGTAGCATTACTATAGGCCAAGGCTCTGTTTGTTCCTCTCTCTCTCTCTCTCTCTCTCTCTTTCTCTCTCTCACACACACACACACACACATACACACACTCATACACACAAATCGAAGATGATGCAACACTTCAAATCAACCAGAACATTTTTCCACAGGCCTCACCACTCCTCAGCTTTGCCCCCTGGCACACTTTTACTTTTCCCCATTTCCAGCTCAAGCGAAAAGAATCTGGAAAGCAGATACTGTCTCTATTTTATTGATGCCTGCATTGCATTCTTCTCTGGTCTTAGCGCGAGTGAGAGAGAGCGAGAGAGAGTGAGAGGGAGAGAATGTGTGCTTTGGCCCTCTGCCTGGAATCCCCAGCTTTTTCTGGAAGGCTGAGCTGCAGCTTCGACAGGGAACCCTGTGCTGCTCTGGAGCTCCAGGAGAAGGCGAAGACAGAGAGAGAGAGCGAGAGAGGGGCGAGACGGCACTTATGCAATCTAGAATAATGAATCTTTCTGCTTCCAGTTGCTTTAGGTTGAGAGACAGCAAAAAGAAAAAAATAAGCTTTCTGTGTGTGTGTGTGTGTGTGTGTGTGCTTCTTTTGGTGTTTCTGTGCATGCATGGGTGTGTATGTACATGTCTCTGTGTATACAATTCTAACATTACTCTTGTAGTCAAATGTCCTTAAGGAAGGGGGTAGAACAGCAATATGTGTGTGTGTGTGTGTGTGTGTGTGTGTGTGTGTGTGTGTGTGTGTGTGTGTGTGAGTGTCTGACCTGTATCGTCGTCTGATTTGATGGGCATGGAGGGGCTCTGAGGAGCCGAGTCACCGCTCAGAGAGTAGCTGTGCTCCTGCTGGATGTCGGGGTTCTGTTCCTCGAGCTCCATGTCCAGCAGCGGCGTCCTCTCGGCCAGGAGGTGATCGTCGAAAAAACTGTTGAAGAGCTCATTGGAGAAATCCTCCATCTGCTCCGAGAAGTGCTGGGGGTAGAAAAGAGCTGGTTAAACGCAGACCGAGAGTAAGGTACTGTATATTTATTAAAACTGGATTCCATTTCAATTTTTATTTGTACACGTACAGTAGGATGCAAGAAAGTAAGATTTATACAAAAAAAAAGAAAGTTGCAAAAATATGTAAAATAAGAATGGAAACAAAATTTTAAGTCAAATAAGCTTATAAAAGGGATTTTTAAAAAATGTATTATTATGGTGAGGCTAGGACGTGTACAGTAGAAGACCAAATGATCATACAGTATACTGGACTATACAGATAATGCATTAACAGTGTACTGTATAAGATACAGTGGATTATAATTAGGACTGAAAATTGTGATGTTTATCTTCACTCTCACACTCATCATCTATACCGCTTTATCCGGTATTCAGGGTCGCGGGGACCTGAAGCCTATCCCAGAAGACTTAGGGCACAAGTCGGGGTACAATCCATCGCAGGGCACACACACATGCACACACTACGACCAATTTGGGAACGCCAATTAACCTAACCTACATGTATATGGACTGTGGGAGGAAACCCACCAAGCACGGGGAGAACATACAGACTCCATGCACACAGAGACGGAAATCGAACCCAGACCCTGGAGGTGCAAGGTGACAGTGCTAACCACTACACCACCGTGCCCACTATATTTATCTTCAAATATATGACTTAATCTTTTAATACATATGATTTCCACCAAATTCTCCAAAACATGCCAGTATTGAGCAGGTCAACACAAACTATCCCTAAGTGTGTGTGTGTGTGTGTGTGTGTGTGTGTGTGTGTGTGTGTGTGTGTGCGTGTGAATGGGCATGTATGGTGCCGTGTCCTGAACTGGCATTCTCAGAGGGCAGGGGTAGCGCAGGGGTTAAGACATTGGACTAGTGTTTGGACGGTTTCAGGTTTAAACCCCACCACCACCACCATGTTGCCACTGTTGGGCCCTTGAGACATCTAAGGGCCCTTAACCCTTAGATGTCTAAAGAGATAAAAATGTACTTCCAAGAGAATCTGTTAATGACTGAATATCACAATATTCAATATAGTATGTTATATTTAATCAGATTCCACTGATTTATTTTTAGCTTTGTGCAGCCCCACCACATTATACCTATATGTACTTGTACCACACCTTTAACCCAGTCTCTGAAATGGTCCCATCTTCAGCCTCGTGTAAACTCGTATGCAAACAGTTACTTTTTCAGTGTGTGTGTGTGTGTGTGTGTGTGTGTGTGTGTGTGCGTATAAACGTCAAGACTGTGTATAATAGCAAGGCGTTTATGTGAAAGTGTGTTTGCTGAGCAGGAGTGTAACAAAGGTGTGTGAGGACCTGATGATGTTTACATCCTGGTATGTGAGTGATGCACCTGCAGAGTACACGTAAGAGCCGCGGGTGACGTTAGCTTTTACACACTCCCCTCTCTCACACACACGCCCACACCATAGTTATACATTTTCACCCGGATATGAGGCACACACTCTACAGGTGTGTGCGTTCCCACGGAAACCCTTGACCGCTTGCTGACGGGCACATAAGCAAAGATAGATAGAACTTGCTGTTCTGTAAGACTTTTACGTGTTTACGGGTTTCGGTCTCACAGACGTGCTGTTAGACTGCATGCTGGGGAAACATACAGTAGTAACTACATCAAAGTGTATAGGATAAGATAAATGTGATCGCCTGTCTCTCAAAATTTATGATCACTAGCATCTGGTGTTCCATTAAGCAGATGCAGCACAGTGTCAGTAACCCTTTCACACTGATAAAGTCAAAGAAAAACCATAAAAAACTAAAAACCAGAGCATGCAATCAGCAAGCCAGCTCCCATAATTCTTGCATTTAAGTAACGGCATCCTGTGAACACGGTGAGCACTCGCCGTACTCCCGTTCTCAGAAGCGGTCTAATCACTAGAGCCGAGCGGTGGCACAAGCGTAAACAGTCGCACCCTGACTCTTTGATGTGCGACAGGATGTTCCTGCGTGGCGGATCTGGCGGCGGCGGACATCAACATGTGGACCTTATAATTATCTGAGACAGCACCGATCAATGCTTTTACCCTTCAAGGAGCTGAAAATCAAATGGTAAAAATTTTAATTGTCCTAGCGATGACTAGGATATGTAGATAAAAAATGCACTGTATAGGATTTTTCTTTTTTATTTGTCATCAGATTAAATGCATTGCACATTGCATGGGTTCTAGGGAGACCAGGGTTCAGACATTGTGTTGGGCAAGAAACACTGAGTTGTTCACTTGTCATATATGTGCACGCACGCACGCACCCGCACCCGCACACACACACACACACACACACACACACACATATATATATATGTGCTGTACATATGGGTCTTAAAGACAACTCTCAAGGGCTGTTCCTTTTATTTTGAAAACCATTAAAGGTTCTTTATAGCACCTGACAGCAAAGTATTTGCCGAGCAGAGATGATTCATAGCGGAACAATTCTGGATGCTAAAAACACTAACTTAAAACTATGAAAAGTACCTTTAAAAAAAAAAATCTAAATATGTAAATAAGTAACGCTAATTTCTAGCAAGCATAATCGGCCCCACGTTAGTCTCAGACCTGGTCTCTTGCACTTTATTTATTTATTTATTTATTTATTTTATATCCAAGCAAAAAGCCTAAATAGTCATAATCCGTTTCCACGACTGAGATGACCTTCAGACCTACACGTATTAAGAGCCATTAATGGTTTTCAGTTCGTCCTTCTGGGACGAAAATTCTCTTAAGAACTCTCTATCATACGAAGAAAAACCTGAACCATGAACTACTTAAACAACTCATGAGGAACTTCTCCCCCCCGCCGCCCTTATTCCAGATTGTGCTGCATGGGTACTGAATAAGCAATCTTCTGGATGAGCAGTTTCCAGCTCCAGACTGGGCAAGATGATGCAAGAGCACAGCACTGATGCAAGGACTCTGAAATTCCACATCTGGAATTCAGACAGATGGAAAGAGCGACCGAGCGAGGGAGGGAGAGGAGTGAATTCCAGCCTGGCACATGGACAGCTGGGTCTCTGAGGGGTGCTAGACGGTGAGCGAGATTGCGCGTAACCTCCTGATGGCCTCGGCACCGTCTCAGCTCCCTTAGCTCCAGTCAGAACCTGGAGGAGTAAAAACAGGGCTTTTCTTCCACCCCTCCCCCCCTCCCTCCCTCCTCTCCTCTCCTCTCCTCTCCTTCTGCCTGACTCTTTCAGCCTGATTCATTCAAAATTCCACTACAGATTAAAAAACGCACTTTTTAATTTTCCTGATTATGGTGAGACATCTGGCTGCATTTGATCCGTCTGAAACATGCAGGCAGCGTCAGAGTGAGCGTTAAAAGAGAGAGAGAAGTTTTGCTAAATTACACGGTACGCGAGAGCGACTGGCTGTCTGAGAATGTTGATCGTACGGAGACGGTGGGATTTACAGGTGAGATCAGATCAAAAGACAGAGACAGAAAGAGAGGATAGGGGGAGGCAAGGATCGCAGTATTATCTGCATTAAATGCTTTAGGGAAATAAACAGTTGTCCCAGGAGTGTGAGATGCTCCACGCGCGGCCATATATCGGGTGTGTTGTCAGTCTGCGCTCCAGCTGGCTCCACTGTGGGAATGTTCAGTGTGTTCAGATGGTGCAGATGGTTCACACAAACATACACCAAACGCTGCTCGTCTAACTGAGTCAATACTTTTATTGACCCGGGAAAAAACCTCTCTCCATTAAGTCCGACTTGGTAAAATTGCTTTGCAAACAGCACGAAATTACACAATACACTACCGGAGATAGGACTTAATATAGCTTGTAATTCAGAGCTGCACACTGGAACAGGACGAGTCCTGTGCAGAAACTGCAGTTGGTGCTTTCTCACTGCACCCCCCCCAAGCCTGTGTGCACAGGGCTACAGCTGCGGTTTTAGCTTTGTGTAACCTTTGATTTTTATCTAAACTGTAATACGATGAATAAAGAGAGATGTTTCTGCAGAAGACTGAGAGGCTTCTTCTTTTCAGAAATGTGTCTCAAAGAGATCATTCTGTCCCGCGTGCACCACAACAAAGGAAACTCATTAACTTGGCTTTGCAATAACACTCCAGCTTATGTGCTTGAAAGATGAAAGACAGAATTAGTTTTAGTACTGGTTTTACTGTGGCGGGTTCTCGAAGGGGGCTTCTGGAACTCACAACGGCTTTGTGACTTATAGTCCTTCATTTTTGTATTATTTTTTTGATAATGTGATGATGATGGATACCACTCTGAACTACTTTTAGCTCCTACTCTTATTCGGTTTCTATTTCACCTCTCTGGTGTGTGTGTGTGTGTGTGTGTGTGTGTGTGCATGCTTTTCCTGTGCTTTCCTGTGCTTTCCTTACTCCGGTTACCTTCCACAGGTAAAATCAAAGACTCGCACTGTAGCCTGACGGGGATTTCCATATTGTGCCCCGCAGTAAGTTGGCACCCCATCCAGGGTGCGTCCTGCATTTTGCCTTGAGCTCCCTGGGATATACTCCAGGCCCCCTGCAAGCCTACACAGGATAAGCATTATGTATAACGAATGAATGGTAAATGCATGAGTAAAATATGTCGGACTGTTGATTAAGTGTAAAATAATATCTGAAGCATGATTATTCGTTCATGATCATGAATCGTTTTAGGTTTAGTGTTCCTTGTTGGCTCAGTGGTTGGTTTCTCGCCTGCCATGCGGAAGGCCCGGGTTCAATTCCGTTCCAATGCTCAAACCCCAGCCATGGGATATAATTCCGGTCCCAAGCCTGGATTAAATGGGAGGGTTGTGTCAGGAAGGGCATCCGGTGCCAGGTTGTGTGCGGTTCGGATGGTCTACTGTAGTGACCCCTCGACGGGAATTACTGTACTTATGAGCAGGTACGTACTGTGCATGCGTCAAACTATGGGCGTGTCTTAAATCGACCGCTGGACAGAATTTAATAAACCTTTTGCAGTACTTAGATATCTGCCTGAAGTTTAATCTGTAGCATAAGTGAAATCAAAATGTTGAGTAAACGCGACGTTATGAACAGTTATGTTCCGGGTTTAATAATCTACTTTAGCTACTAATGCGCTACTCGCCCAATGTCAACACACACCTGCACCAATAGATATTCATTCGAAAAGCTAAACTGAATATTTTTTACTGGGATTAGTTCATATTTCCACCACTGAAATAACAGCGCTGAAGTGAATTTTAACGCGCTGGAGTGATCTTTATCTGACCTACTTTTTTGCGATTTCTCATCTGTGATTCACTCACCAATTACCGAACAGGGAGTGTATTTGGTCGACGATGAAAGAAGTACAACTTAGTGTAAACAAGGCGAAGATACTCAGCCTTAAAAAATATATATTTCTTTGTATTAATAAGCTAGACAGAGAGTTCGGCTGTACAGACAGACAGACGTGTACGTGGGCTTCAACCTGAAATAATAATATCACTGATCATAATAAAGGTGATGAGATTATTTTTAGCTTTAACGTTTAAACTCTGTCTACAAACACTTTTCCAGCCATTGATGAGCAATCCAACTAGTTTATATAAATTGTGTGAATTATTAATAAAAATGGATTTAAGCAAATTATATTTTTCTAATTGTTTTACTCCAATTAGTGTGTTTGTGTTGTGTGATCATAAGGAGATCTGTGAGTGCAAAAGGTTTGAAGGAGGGGGAAAAAAAGGAAGAATTTCCTAGCTGCTAATGCCATTTAGGTCTGTGGATATTTTCTTCCCTCAGTGGAAAAGCAGAGCAGGATCAGGGTGGATCACACATGCAGAACGCGCAGGATCCCAGAGTCACAGCAGCAGCAGCATTCCAGGTGCCGGCGCGCGCCTCGACTCCGCCACGCCCCCCCAACACACACCACATTCCATTGGCCGGTTTCTCACCCTGGCGGCGCTCCAGCCAATCGCAGCGAGGTATGCAAATACAGCAGCCGGCCGTTGCGTCTTTCGGAGCAGGCGTGCAGGGTGCGCATGGAGGAGCGCGACGTCAGGGGAAAAAAACAACAAAAAAACAAAACAAAAGCGCCGATAAGAGCGCGGAAACGTGAGTGTGTGTGTGTGTGTGGAAAAAACTACACCTAATACTGCAGACACGACTCGTTCTGAGTTAATGAGTCACACAAGAATGGAAACTCATTTCTCTGGGAGGAAAGACCAAGACGCAGAGAAAGAATCCGTTCAGGAGTTTGAACGCGGAATAAAGATGAATATTCTGGAACTTCTGCGAGTCTAATGCAACCTGATGCATCATTTATGTCAAGATAAATTATTCATACGACCCCCCCCCCCCACACACACACGCTATCTTCTGTTTAATTTCATTTCATTAAATTTTATGTTAGGAATGCTCTCTTAGGTTCGCAGCTCATTCCAGACTCACACATCTGTTGCTTTAATGGCAGCTCATATTCTACAAGTCATATTACTGCTGGCAGAGCAGCGAACCCAGCTGAGAAAGATCAGATGCCAGAGAGCTCACAGCAGCTGAGAAAGATCAGACTCGCTGTCAGAGCCCCAGCTCCCTCAGGGTAAGATCTGATCATCACGGAGTCATGCTTATTAATTGCGCTTTATTAATGAGGCAGGCACAAGGGAGAAATCCAGAGGTGCAGAGCGTGCTCAGAGGGGGGAAAAAAAAGGTGAGCATGAGTTTCTTCATCTGTCTATTTCCAGTCACAGTCAGACACAGATTTATTCCCAAATCCTGGCTCTCCCTTCTGAAGTGCTGCTGTACCTCCCAGTCTCTCTCGCTCTCTCTCACCCCTCCTCCTCCTCTGCCTCTTCCTCCTCCTTGTCCAGTTGCTGGTTTTCTAATTCCACCCTTAGATCGTTCTTAGCTCTGCCATCCGGCACAGAGGCTGGGGAACCACAACCACAGCAGACAGTTAGTCAGGGGAAGAGGCAGACGTCATGGACTTCTGTTTCCCTTCCCCCATCCAGTAACCACCAAGGGCCGACGGCTTCTGTCTGGATTTTCACTGCTATACAAGTCTGTAAGGGTGTCGCTCAAAAAAAATGGGGTCATTTTCCAAAAAATTTTTTTTAAAAACATGGACGCAGGCGGAGTCTTAGAAATCTCTGATTCGAACCCCAGTGCTGTCGAGATGCCACTGTCTGGCCCTTGTGCAAAGCTGTTCATTCTTAATTACTCAGATACAATCGGGCGCCAAACTGAAGCCTGACCCCGTAAGAAACTGAAACACTAAAACAATGGATATCTCTCCAAGGGTGGGAAGTATTTATCTCCTAATGTGCCAGATGGCACATGGACACTTAACCATATGCAGAAAAACCGATGGAATGTGCAGTGCACAATGTACATCAGGATTATATTATTTATGCATCTGATCCAGTTGAAATCCAGAGGGCCAAATCCGCACAACCCATTGATCAATAGCTTCGCATTGCAATGCGTTACATGCAGTATGGGTTGTATGATTACACAACAATCCTATACCCTCCTTCGTAGCTCTCAGACAACACCGGTCTCACACCATTGCGAACTTCGGTGCCTGAGAAGTCGGCATTTTAGCCGTCCTTGGAGCTCTATTTCTAGTTTCAGTGTCAGCCCAGGTGCTGCTCGTTATGTTTCAATCAATCATTTTTTACAAACAAAATGTATTGTCATGAATCATTTAATATACAGAAATGACAATAATCTTTTGTTTCAAATATTCCAAGAATCAAAGTATATCACTTCAGATTCGCATCGAGGTATTATTTTTACTCTCCATCACAGATCACAAATGAAACACTATTTCCTGTGGGCAACTGAATCCTCAGACCTTCCTCCGGTTACCTACACTGTCACAGTGCTCCCCCTTCCTTCTGCATTTTAGTGGCTTTGAGTTTTCTCAAAATAGAGAAGTCAAATAAATGTCTGACCCAAACCCAACTAGCCAACTGCAGTGAGTCTATAATTCCTTAGACTACGGTTTATCTGCTGAAAAAAAAATCATCATGTCTTATAAATGCCAGTGTTTATACAGAATATTGCATAGATATACTTTATGATAAAACAGTTTTTAGGATTGAACATATCCCCCTAAGTGCTTGCTAACTTGCATAGGAAAACAGAGACGATCCATATGTAAATGACCTCAGGGATTTCTGCAAACATTGCACTTGTCTATAATGTCTGCCCTCAGCCTGGAAGGAACACATTCTTTAAAACCTGTCATATGGGGGGTCTGATGTGCTCCTTGAAAAAAGAACGAAGGGCAGACCTGGGGCAGGTTCAAGAGCTCAAATGCCACTGCAAAACAAAATGAAAAACTACTATGTACATTCCTAAACCAGACATGACTTACGGCTCTGGATGCCGTATAACTGAATCCAAATCCTAAACCTTAGTCTGTTGTAAGCCTGCACCATCCTACCAGTGTGCTCCAGTTTCATCTTCTCCCCTGAAGTGTTTGGACAAGAATAAAGCCTGAATGAGAAGCATGGTATTTATGTGTGTGTGTGTGTGTGTGTGTGTGTGTCTGGTATATATTTGTATCTGATTTAACCAAACCATACATCAGTGTCACATCTTGCAGTGTGTGTCTCTAATTCAAGTGGCGTGTGGACCAGCTAAAACCCAACAATATCTGTAAGTCAGTAAAATTACACTGCTATTAACCCAAGCAGCAGGAAACGTCTCTGCGATTTACTGGAGGTTTAGTGTAAGGTTAGGATGCACTGTTACTGCTACTGGGGCTGTGATTGGGTGATAGCATAAGTGTGGTGCCATTTAGTCTTTGCTTTTCAAACAGTGGAAGTGAGAGACCTCATGTAAAAATCTCATTATGACACTGGCAGCATTTTGCTGTTTAATCTGTAACAGATTTGAAATAACAGCTGATTTTTTTAATCAGCTCAAAATGCGGTTATCTGTCATCCTCGCTAATGTCAGGAGGACCATACGGACCTGCTAAATGCTCCATATTGAAATGATTATGTTCTTAAAATTAATTAATAACTTGCGTTCAGTTAATACTTTGAATAATCTTCAAAGTGAGTCAGTATCTTTGATATTGTTTTAAAAAAATGACAGGAGGATGAGAAAAAAATAAATAATTTCCCCCCTCCCATGATATTCAGGACATTTGTATGCTGATCCAGTTAAACATGTGCACCAAATATTTCAGTGCTCAGGTAACATGGTCGAGTGAGTGTTGGTGGATAAGTTATGTTCAAACATGTACTGATACATATTAGTACATATTTTTAGCAATGTTTAAATTGCTCACCATAAACCAACATTTAAAAGATTTACGTCATTTACCTTTGCTTTACATATAAATTGTGTTTGTGTCAAACCGGGACTTTTGATTGTGCAGAATAACAGGACACACTTACTGGATGAGACTCCCTTAATTGCTCTATATAATCCCCTCCTTCACTAATGCACTTCACTAGTACTAGAATACCATAAATTTCTCAGTACGCCAGAGTCATGCTTCATATCTAACACACTGGCCTACCAGGAACTCCTTTAATGGCCCAAGCATATGGAAATGGCTTGGAGTAAGGTCAGGACTGTATGGTACAAGGGACATGGCAGTGTATGTATGGTATGTGCATGTGTTCTTGGTGAATGATTGTATGTACAGTTCCCATAGACAGATGTGTCTCGGTAGCAAGTGGGCAAATTTATGGATTTTCAAAGATTTCATCAAAAGTCCTGGTTTGACCTGAACGCACCTATCTGCAAATTTAATATCAGTAGAAAACCAAAGGCACCACAGTCATGGTATTTATTAAATTTACAACATGATTCTTAAACAGAGACCATAAACACAATTCCTTAAACGGCTTTTTTCCTGTAGCACATGCAACGATTCGACACCAATGGACAGGAATCTAAATTTCAAAACCCTTTGCTTTGCAAGATGCTTATAATGGAAGGCAGTTGTTAGGTCACTCAATGAACCACACAAACTTTCATGAACTTCTTAGGTCAAAGGTATTTGTAAATTTAGATGTAAATCTTTGTAATTAGTTCTTCGTGGGATGCTGTTTCCTTTTTCAGACCAAATAATTGATAGTTATGCATAACCAATGTAGTCAGCTTAGCTCAAAATAAATGTGCCGTTAAGTGCCTCGTACCGCAAAACCTTCGAGAAAATGAAAGGAACCAGAATAACTTTTCATTGTATTTCTTCAGGGCTCCAGAGTTTAATACGATGTTATACGCCTAGGGAAGACCTTCTTACATTTCATTGTCAGGCTTCTACTGTAATGATTTACTGTACTGTGAGGCTTCTATTAGAAAGTAGAAAACCAAATAGAAACCGGGTTTCTGTTCGCTTCTTTGCAGAAGGAAGCATTATGAAAGTTCTCACTGGTACTAATCGTCCATTACTTCAGGATTAGGCTGAGAGAGCATTTCAAGAATGTGAAGGACTTGCTGTCGCATCATGAGCCAGCTTCATCTACACCACTCTAGGGAATCTCAGCTAGCTTAACGACCCCTAGCTTCTCAGAGCCTCGGGAGCGGGAGGAGTCCGGACATGACACCTATCTCTCTTCTTTCTCCTGGAGCTCCAGCATATGCTACAGAGGAATGAATCGAGGGAAGAGCACTGAGCGACAGGTAATTGTACTGTATCTGCCCAGTGGTCCACTCTATCTGATCTCAAATCTACTTGCTAGCATTATGGTACAGGGTCCGGGTTCGATTCCTGCCTCGGGTCTGTGAGTTTGCATGTTCTCCCCGTGCTCATGTTTGTGTGGGTGCCTTGCGATTGATTGTCATCCCGTCCAGGATGTCCCCTGCCTCAGGCCCTAAATCTACTGGTATAGGCTCCAGGCCTGTATACAGGATAGGCGATACAGATGATGAGTGAGTGATCTATATACAGTATGTTCAGGGTACATGGGAGACTCTGAGGGAAAAGGTATGATTGGGAGTTCTCCTTTAAACCAGTACCAACTGGACACTTTTGAGTCAAAGCAGCTTTAAAAGCTTGGTTAGAGTGAGTGTGTGTAGAGAAAGAGAGATAGAGAAAGCACCTCACTCTGTCCAGTTATCCTCATCTGTGATGCAGTTAAGAGATATGCATATTTAACCTTTTGATGCCAAACCCCATGGCGTCATCACGCGAGAACACCGTCAGAACCACGACTCGCTCTACTGCCGAGGTCACAAAGCTAACAATGCTGCTGTCGAAATGTTACGCAACCAGGTTCAGCCGAAGGGGGCCAATGTTATTATTTTCAGTTCATTACTCAGAGACGTAAATAACGTCTAACAGGTGGCAGGTATAAAGCAGTGAAATTGAAACTAAATCTGGCACATGGTAAAAAGCCAGGGAGAAGTAAACCATTTGTCAATTTCAATCTATTTCCAGGGAATGAACTTCAGTTAAAGGTAAAATGCTTGGCATGGAGTAAAATGAACCTGAGAGTAATGCACATGGTCCTCTCCTCCATCATCCCTTCTCCTTCTCTTTGTGTATGTTGGAAATTATCTAAGTATTCTAAACTCTCATTGTAGTCTGGAGTGCAGGAATGCATCTCCCATCTCCTCTCCTCCCTTTTAGATCATCCTCTCCTCCACCCATCCCCACTTTCCTTCTTCGTCCTCTCTGTCACTCCTAAAATCCCCAAAGCGTCGGGCTTGGATCCCAAATCTCCCAGAACTCCTAGAAATATCGTTTCTCATCATCACAGGCAGTAAAAAAAAAATACACATACTAATCAGATGAATTTGTTAAATAAAATCATTACAACTGTTACAGAGAGTTGTTTACTTGACCTGGTGGTAAGGATAAGGAAATCAGTGCAAATGAAAAAAAAAATGTGACATTAAATGTTAAGATCTGATAGCATTAAAAAATAAAAAGTTCCCATTAGACCAACATGACCTTTGCTTTCATGACTCTACAATCACAGAACATCACAGAACATTGCAAACACACCTAATGGTTCAGGACAGGTGAGACTCGCCCGACCTGTAAGTGCCGTAACTATTGTTTATAAAAGGGATTCAGACGACATACTTAGCAAACCGCACTCGCATGGAACAAAGGCTCACATAATGCATTATGCAAATAAGCTTGCTGAGTCTGCGGCATGCCGTTTTTCTATGAACTGACGTAGCTGTTACAGTGCGTCACAGAAGAAAGAATATAAAAAAATAATAGTGTACTTTTCCATAACGGAAGGACAACTCCTGATCTCATGTTTCCGACCCACTGGTTTTAAATGTTCGAGATGATTGTAGCCAGATTGGATTTAGATTAGACTCTTTGTACTCTTCTCGTCGTAAAAAGTGTTGATTGATTGTCTATAACAGAAGTTCTGACAGTAATTCTGGCTGTAGTTGAAATCACAATTTACAATACTGAGAGGATCCATTCATCATCTATAATAACGCTTATGCTGTGTCGGGTCGCAAGTGGCCTGGAGCCTGTCCCAGGACGGAGGATGGAGTAAAACCCTTGACGGGGCGCCAGCCCATGAAATGACACAGAAACTCACACACCCAATTACACACTAATGGCAATGTAGAAACAGCAATCAGCCTGCAGCACATGTTTAGACTCTGGGAGGAAACCGGAGTTCTCTGAGGAAACCCACTGACCTTATGGAGAACATGCAAGCTCCATGCACAGACGAGAGGTGAGATTCGAACCCCCAACACTGGAGGTGAGAGGCAATAGTGCCAATCGTTGATTTCTGTGGTGCCTGCTCCACAATAGAAAGTCATTATTTACCAAGGAATAAAAACATACAACTGATTATGTGTCGTGGATGCGGTAAAGGTTCTTGTAAGAAGAGCTCCAGTTTTATAGAAGGAATCTTGAGCATTTGAGTGTTTTGCAATGTTCAAGTTCCACTAAATTAGAACATGTGAATCTTTAGAATTTTTTCACGTTTATCAAAGGAGTCACCACGTCTTTTGATCTGCAAAATCTGGGACAGGTTTTACGCCGGATGCCATTCCTGTTGTAAACCACCCATTTCCTAACCAGGCTTGGGACCAGAACTGTATGCTCTGGCTTGGATTGCAGGGTTAAGGTTCTTACCAAAGACCCAACAGAGGCCAGTGGCAGGGCTAGAACCCCTCACCTTTTGATCAGAATCACCTGACCCACCACTGCCCTGTCAATCTTTGGAAAATTCACTCTAGTGGAATAAAATGCAATGGTGTGTTCTGTCTTGTAAAAATAGACTTTGTTGTTGATTGTTTTTCCTATAACAGCATGTTTACCAGGTTGGCTACTGTTACTCATTTCATTAGAAAGCTAGAGCAAGATGGTTAGCGGTTTGCACAGTTGCCTCAAACCCTTGGGTTTGAATCATGTATCTGGTCTGCACATGCAGAGTTTGCAGATTCTCCCTGTGCTCTGTGGGTTCCTCTGGGTACTCCAGTTTCCCCCACAGTCCAAAATCATGCAGGGGCGACCATAAAAAAAAAAAAATCTAATATCAATATTAGATATTTCTAATCTAATCCAATGAAAGCTAATTTCTTCACAGTGACCGGCTGGCTAGCTATCTGTGTGATCAGGAGCATGGCCAGATATACTGTATATTGAGATATATTTATAGATCCTAGCTGTGGACATGTTTTCTGAGTTCCCATCTCCATCCCCATGTCAGTAAACACTGTATACCTCTATTAAAGCAACACACACACATGCATTGAAAGAGAAAGGAAATTGACTGTTCTTCCAATTTAGGCAGTGCTTTTTATTCCTATTTCCGGATAATGAAATAGCACTACAAATATAATTAGTGCACTATAATCTCTCATTCTCAAAATAAACCTGAGCATAAGAGAAGTTAGTGACTTTAATAAAATCAACATCTTTCTGCTCAACTTCTTGCAAGTCCTGCGGGATCTTAAACAAACAGTAGAATGTGACTTCCACCCATAAACATGAGCCGTGCAATTACCCTAAACTTTGGGTCTACACGCACACACACACACACACACAGAGTGAAGGAATTCCTGGTTATAAATAAATCTCTGAAATGACCCACCTACACTTATACCCCATAATGGCAGAGTAAAACAAATGCACTCTATTATCTATGCCTAAGGGTGTGGGGTGTGCATGGTGCGTCTGTTTGTGCGTGTGTGTGTGTGTGTGTGTGTGTGTGTGTGTGTGTGTGTGTGTGTGTGTGTGTGTGTGTGTGTAGACTGGGGGTACTGAGTGTTGCTTCTTCCCTGAAGGAACAAAGTGAGCTATTCATTGAACCTGTCAGGGCAAGAATCTCACATACTCACCTCAGAGCAGAGCGACACACAGAGCACTCATACACACTTAACTTTGTTGCTCTCTCTCTCTCTCTCTCTCTCTCTCTCTCTCTGCAGCTGGCTGTTAACTTACCAATACCTTTTAACATCCTCTCTCTTATTCTTGTTGCATGTTTTTATTTTTCCACTCTCAGCATTATATTAGCAAGGACTTGACTCGCACAGCTGCTACTAAACACCAAACATCTGGACTGAATCCGATGTAGACGTAAATACACATTCCTATACACACTCACCACCGGTCAAGTCAACCCTAACACAGGGTGAACTCTAAGCTGTTACCAAAAGACCCCAGGTCGAAAAGTCAGGCAGTTTGGGACAACAGTAGGCTGCTTGTCTGTGGATGTCGTACCTTACAGACTGCAAGCTGTTTCATTTCAGTGGCCTGATATTCATCAGCTTCTGTGAAGCAAAAAAGGTCAAAGCCTAAATAAAGGCTGCCTGGTCTTGCCTGGACGCGTATACCCAAGCATGCACTGTTTATGTCTCAGGCCTTACTGAGGACTAGCTTGTGCCTGGCATGAGTGCGTCATTGACCAAATCAAGCCATGCCCGAGGGGGGGTACTAATGAATCACATACGGATGCTACTCCTCGGCACTCTTGTGGTACTTATTAATACTGCACAGATTCAACCTGACAGCAGAAGAAGATTGATTTCTGCACTCGATGCTGCTGTAGATAAATGAAGAAATTTGCTCTGGCTTTGGTATCTGAAATACTTATAGTCTCACCTGGTTACTATAGATTTCTACCTTAGAGCCTGTGCTGTAACCATAAAGCCTATGATGCTCAGACCGAACTTCCTTTCAGCTCACGGAGCATCGTCTGACTTATATAGTGGTGTATAATCTCATAATCCGTCTCACCCATAACAGAACAGGATGTCTTTTGAGTTTCAAAGTTTGTTGACCAGGTCATCACAGTGAGATTTTTTTTTCCTTGTAGCTGTAACCTCTGGCTTTCTACACCAGAACTTCTGTGAATGATAATGTGTCTTGGTAAAAGCACTGCATCGACTGAATTGAATTAAATAAAATGAGGTGATTATCAGGTTAAGTGATTGCACGTGGTTGGAAAGGAACATCCTGGAACGATCTGCACAACTTTTTTTTTTTAAAGTGTATATAAGAGTTATAGTACGTTTGGTGTTAGTACATTTTCTATGTGCATAAAAAATGAGCAAAACTCTCCTCTGTTTGTTTTCATTGGATCATAAGATTGGTTGGGACTGAGAATGGCAGACAAGATACACATCAAAGCAGAGCAGAGCATGAAACCCAAGGAGTGATGTTCTAGCCTGCTGCACTTAATAAGTGTAAGCTGATGTGTGAAACATTTCTAATTTAAATGTTGCAGTTTTTTTGTGTGTAGACTTTGATCTCAGTGCAGACCCTCAGCCTGCTGTGTGCAGCTTCTTCAGGAGCCGGATGCAAGAACCAGGATCCAGGCTTCCTGGGGGGCGTGGCCTGGTAAGCGCACAAACGTTCAACTCCGCCCGTTTTGTTCAAAGCCCCGCCCATTGGTGCTGGAGGAAAGCGCTTCCGCTGTCCCAGCTGTGCAAACTTCACAGCTGGCTAACTCCAGACTTTTTGTTTAGACTTAATTTGCAGGAGAATGACAAACAAACATGCAAGTGAGCAAATGTGCACCAAGACCTGCAAATAAAGCGGTGCACTGATGGATGTCTAATGACAGTTTATATATATATATATATATATATATATATATATATATATATATATATATATATATATATATAAAGAAAGACATCTTATAAACAATATAATCTTATAAAAGTGTTCTTGATTATTATATTGTATTTTATTATTATTATTATTTTTTTTAGATAAAACAGTTGCAGGAAATGATCAATCAGAAGAGAATCAGTACTCACCACATTAGTGAGAAAGTCGGACTCGTTCAGGTCCTCCAGGTCCAACAGGTTGGGATTAGGGAAAAGTTTGTCCGAGGCGAAACTGTCCAATATGGTGTCCATCCTGGTGATGAACTGAACTCGATTGGATAAATGATCAGGTCTCTGCTGGGAGAAAAGCTTGCACACTGATGAAATCAGGCAGGAAATCTCAGCCCTGGTGCAGGCTAAGCCACTCGCACGGGTCTGATCGGTGATGTCTCCTTCATCCGAGGCGGAGTAACGCGCTGCTGCGGGATTCGCTCTGGGCGCTTCACGAGCCGCGTGCGCGTGCGTGTCTCTGCTAAATGTCTCATTCATCCGCGCTGTCCCCAAGACGCAACCGAGCTCATTAATATTATAATGAGCCCCGCCCACTCCTCTCCATTTAAACGCACTCCGTTCAGCCCACCGGTCTCTTTCCTTAAAGCGACAGTACACATTTACTGAGGGCTAATCTGACACCAGTGTTGGTGCGCGTCTCTGAGGGGAAAAGAGTTTGTAGACAAGAGTCAAAAGGTTCAGACTAAAACTAAGCTTTAATGTGAAGTGATATTATTATTTGAGGTTGAAGCCCATGTACACGTCTGTGTGTCTTTCTGTTCAGCAGAACTCTCTGTTTAGTTTATTAATACAAAGAAATAACATTTTGTAAAGTCGAGTATCTTATCTCCCTTGTTTACGCTAAGTTGTACTTATTTCATCGTCAGGCAAATACACTCCCTGTTCGGTAATCGGAGAGTGAATCACAGATGAGAAATCGAAAAATAGCTCGGATAAAAATTAAGTTTAGTCTTAAAACGACTCCAGCGTGTTATAGTTCACTTATACAGTACCACTTCAGCGCTGTTATTCCAGTGGTGAAAATATGAAGTAATCCCAGTAAAAAATATTCAGTTTCAAAATATTCACTAATTAATATCTATTGGTGCAGGTGTTTGTTCACATTGAGCAAGTAGCATATTAGTAGCTTATTCTAAAGTAGATTATTAAATCCACCACATAACTGTTCATAACATCACTCTTACTCAACATTTTGACTTCACTTATGGTGCAGATTAATCTTCAGGCAGATCTAAGTACTGCAAAAGTTTCATAAAATGTTATCCAGCAGTCTATTTCAGACGCGCCCGCTGTCAAAACTTCAGTTTTTCCATGTTTCTAATCTAGCGCATAACTGTTCATACCTTCACTTCTACTTTAAATTTTAATTTCATTTATGGCGCAAGTTTAACTTCAGGCAAATACCAAAGTACTGACAAAGTACTTTTCTATATACTATATACTAATGTGCCACAAACAGGACGTTAATATCACCAACCATTCCCATTTTATTAAGGTGTATCCATATAAATGGCCCACCCTGTATACAGTTCTTAAATGTTGTGCACATTCATTAATTAAAATTTTGGGACAATTTGCATCTCATGCACACATAGTAGCATGTCGTGCACTGTTACTGTGTAATATAATGCGTCGCCCATTTTCTCTCTCTCTCTCTCTCTCTCGCTCTCTCTCTCTATGACCACTCCACGACTCCATTAAAATCCTCATACGAAGGTCATGACTAGGGAATCTTAACAGACTAATTAGAAGTAGTAGTATAATTTTTATGAAGATGAGATAAAAACCTCTTAAGGACATGGTCCTTTTAAAGGCCATCTACAGACAAACGGCTAGTCTACTGTACATGTCCACTGGGTTTAAGAATTTAATTGACAGAAGTGTACTGTAAAGCACATAGCTTTAGTGGCTGGTGCATGATTTATCTTTTATTCAGTCATATTCAGTAACTGCATAATTTTATGAGGTTCATGAAATTGGATCCTATGTACTGGGCACAGGGCAGGAAGGAACAGTGTTAAGAAGACTGAAGAACACAAAGGAAACCCAGGTAAACACGATGATCAAACCAGTGTCTCTGGAGCTTTGAGTCCATCATGTCACCACATGGTGTGTCTTGACATTTGCAACAATTTGCAAAAAACAACAACAATGTGACAAAGGAATTCCTTGCATGTAGATCAGAGGTGTCCAAATTATCCAGAAAGGGCTGGTGTGCATTCAAAACATGTAGCTCAACCACCTGACAGGCCAATTTAACTCTCTACGCAGGTAGAATCAGGCGTGGCTCCAGGTTTTCATTCCAGTCAACCCCAAAGACACACCTGATTTCATGGAAACCCCTGACATACTGTAGAGGACATCTTCTTCGAAATGCTGAATAACAGTGAATCTAAGATAAGGATGTATTTAATCATTAAAAAATGCAGGCAAAAATTGCTCATAAATGAATCACGTGGTCGAAATGAACAAGATTAAATTTTTCAGGATGGAATTATCAATTATCAGATAAAACGTTCTTAATCAGCATAATTGCTAATGTTAGACATTTAATTTCCCACAATGTTCACATTTCAGTTTTATCTAAAATATTTGGAATATTGTACGGGTCCCATGTTCAACAGGATATTTCCAACATTCAGTTTTTCTGAAGATGACAGAAAGAAGAAAAATTGAATGTTGCAGATTTCCTTTTGAACATGGAACCCGTATAATATTCCAAACATTTTAAATGTGTGCATGTGTTTAGGAAAAATACTGAAATGTGAACATTGTGGGAAATTGAATGTTTAACATTAATGACACATAATGGATTCCTCAAGGAAAGTAATGTAAAGATAAAAATGCTGATTTTTAATTAGATTTTTTTTTCAGGTTCTCTGCAGAGGTTTGCATTTTGCCCTGTGTCCAGGAGGGTTCCCTGGCTTCCTCCTGCCTGTTAAAGTATGACAGTAGGCATATGGAGTACTCTGAATTGCCCCTAGGAATGTGTTTGTATGTGTGTGTGTCTCTGTGTGTGTATATGGTATACAAACTGCAAATGAATGGCATTGCACCCAGTGTTCCCAGTAACTCAAAAACTAATTAAAACTACTGGCTGTTTATTAGAGTTGCATAGAGTTACATAGAGTTTTGTAAAGTAGTATGTGGCATAAATGCATCTTGTTTGATCTTGTGAAGAGATGAATTAGCACATGAGACGACATATGAAGTAACATCTAACAGTCTTAATACACTCTCATAGCAGTGTATTGAAATGTCCTGTGGATAGAGTTCTCTTTCCCACTCGGTGGTCCAGATTACAGGGACTCAGACTGAATCCCATTACACTCTCATTAACATAGCTAGGATCCAGGTGTGACCCTGTTACTGCGTTTTAAAACCTATATTACCTGCAACTTTAATACAGCTCACACATGCTTCCCATACGCGGGGTTATGGGAAAACTTTTTAGAATAACTAGTAACTCTGATCTGTTAATTATATTATATTATATTATATTATATTATATTATATTCAAGCCAAAAGCCATACAGCATGGACACCAAAATCAGTCTAAACTTGCGGCAACAAAACAAGACGTAAAAAAATGTCCATTAAAAAAAGAACTAATTTAGCAGGGCTGTACGCAGCTCCTGCACACACTTTCTTTATATGAATAATCAGCTTTTCTGAGACAACTTGTCTCAGCTTGTCATTTCTTAAAGAATTATGTTAGAAAATGTATCCTGTGGTCATGGAAAAAAAATTATGATGTTTCAGAAGGGTCAAGTTATTGGGCAGCATCAAGCAAAGAAAACAACTAAGGAGTTTCCTGGAAATGGGGTAAAAACTGTCTAACATATTATTAAAACCTGGAAGAATAGTGCGAAATCACCAACTTTGTGGAAAAAAAACATGGTTGTAAAAGAAAATGAAAACATGTTTTTGTTTATTTGGCAAATCCCTAAAGACTTTTCATGAATACTAATCAACATTTCCAAATAAAAAAAATTAAAACACTTTATAGAGAAACGACAAGTAATGATAATCTACAGTCATGTTTAAGTTATCTGATCATAGTGGGTCTAAGTATTTTATAACTTTAAAGTATATATACAACCTTTTTCCATTGTGACATTATTTATTTAACAAAAAGGAGGCAAAAAAACAGTATATGGACCATACTAAGTACCTCTCCCATGACTCAGTAGCTTGTAGATCCACCTTTAGCAGCAATAACTTATGTACGTGGAACCTTGGATTACGAGCATAATTCGTTCCGGAAGTGGGCTCGTATTCCAAAACACTCATAAACCAAATCAAGCCTTCCCATAAGAAATAATGAAAACTCAAGTAATTCGTTCCACAGCCCAAAAAAATAAATACAGAAAATTAATTAATACAATATATAAAGTCAAAATAAAACAAATTAACCTGCACTTTACCTTTAAAAAAGTTAAAATAAATCCCAACAGATAAGTGTTTCCGTTTGTGCGTGCAGGCCCCGTGTATTTGTGTGTGTGTGTGTGTGTGTGTGTGTGTGTGTGTGTGTGTGTGTGTGGAATTATCCCCTTCCCTCGCCTTGTCTTACACAGTAAAACTCCTCCTCCCTCCCCCCCACCTCGCTTTTTAAGTTTCACAACAAACACACACACAACGGAAACACTGTTTTAACGGGGAAAAAAAGAAATCTCTTTAATGACACTAGTGTGAGTGCACACTAACGGAATCACTGCTGTAAAGTAAAAAAAGAAAAAATGAACCAGCACCTTACTTTTGAAAAGAATCGCGACAGAGCAGAGTTTCTGTGTAGAGCAGAGTGTGTGTGTCTGTGTGAAGCAGGGGAGGGGGGGGTGTAAAGGCGAGAGAGAGTGTGTGTGTGTCAGTGTGTGTGTCGGTGTCAAAAAACTCGGCACTCGTAAACCAAGACATGCTCGTTTTTCAAGTCAAAATTTATTAAAAATCTTTGCTGAGTTACTCGCAATCCGAGGTTCCACTGGTTCCTGTATGACTTTATCAGTCTCTCACATTATTGTGGAAGAATTTTGGCTCATTCTTCTTTGCCACATTTCTACTACATTAACGTTACCATTTAACGTTAGATTTGAGACATTTTTATGCGTGGTCTTAGATCCGATATGTATCCGATATGTGGTCATGTGACTTCAATGAGAACTAGCAGATTTTTGCTTGACACCAGGCACGTGCCATGCGTGGAGTGCTCGCTGACATCAGTCATCACTGACAGCGTAGGGATTTCATAGCACTGCTAGCAATAGCTGGATCTGTAAATGAATGGAAAGCATTAGGCCATTTCCAAATAGGAAGAGAAACCTAACACAGTTTTTTTTATTTAGCATAGAACTAAAATCAATAACGTAGCATTTAAACCACCTGAATTTCAAAGAAAAGAAAGTATTGTGCCATTAAATTAATATTTGGTGTTTGTCAGCTGTTTAAGCCCACATCCAGATGTCTGTTTGTAAGGGACTGGGTCTCCACAAGCAGTAAACTTCAATGCTCATGGCATCGGTTCTACAATTCTGAAAAAAAAAGTTCTGGAGCAGTAAACAATCCTATTACAGAAGATAGGGTTAGAGATAGGCCACTCCTAAATCTCCCGTAGGTGCCCAGTTCTGACTGTAATGCCCACAACACAAAATTAACATCCTTTTCAAAACCATCTTTCAGTGAGTTTTGTCAGAGCTGTACTTTTAACAGTAGTACTTCTAAGAAATTGTTTAGTCTGGATGAAGGAGGAAGTAAGCTTATGATGCTGGTTGCACAAGTATGTATACACCATAAGTAATACTTTGTTAAAGCACTTTTTGCTTGTTATGTAGTACTCAGTTGTTTGGGGTATATATCAACAACGCATGATGATTAGGCCATTTTTATCTCACTATCTTTATTTTTTTCTTCGGTACAGCTTCTGCTTTATTGATTTATTTATTTATTTATCTATTAAAGTTCAGCCTTTATTTGTCACATATACATTACCGCACAGTGAAATTCTTTATTCTTCGCATATCGCTGCTTTGGTTAGTGAGCTGAGGTCAGAGCACAGGGTCAGCCATTATACGGCCCCTGGAGCAGACAGGGTTAAGGGTCTTGCCCAAGGGCCCGACAACAGAAGGCTAGTGGAGCTGGGACTCGAACTGCCTCCCTTCCGATCATAGTAACACACTGAGCCACCACATTGCAAGAGGGTCCTTAGTGGTCTCTTCAAGTCTTTCCACAGGTTTTAAGATTCAGATCCAGGGTCTCTGACTGGGCCATTACAAGACATTAATTTAATACTTCTAATGCCAGGATTTCTGTGCTTTGTTCATTATCATGCTGAAAAGTCATTTTATTATTGTGCTAAAATATATAAGTATTTGGAGATTTCCATTATTCTCTCTATTTTGATTTGAGCACCAGTCCCAACTAAAAAAAAAAAAAGCTCCAGAGAATTAAACTGCCAACACCATGCTTTACAGTGGGTGCGTTACTGTACATGTTCTTGCACTCATTCTCGTTTTTTTTTTTTCCAACAAAATCTTTTTATGAATAATGTTCGAAACAGACCTCCATTTTGTCCCTTGGTTAAGGCTGCCTTGGTAGCCTCTGGTAGGTCCATGGTGTGGGTTCATGGCTGGAGTGGCCGTCTCTTTGGATTCTTTGGACAGTTGTAGGACAGACTGCGTGCTCTTTGCTGGAGAGGTTGGCACCTTGTCCTTTTGTGAATGCCTGATTGGGACTTGTGGTTACCAGGTTGACACTGAAGGAAGGACCTCTAGAAAAAGCTCTGTGGTGGAGGTCAGTGGGTTAACCTCTGCAAGAAGATCTGCAGAGGAGCCCTGCTTGGATAAAGTGGATTGAGCTGAAGCCTGATATTGAATCCCCTGCATCAGTCTTGCATTCTGTTAGACTTTAAAATAAGAGACAAAGATGAAAATGCAGACTTCACTTTATGGAACATAAAAAAACCACAAGCAGGAATGGGAACTAAAGTATGAAATGAGATAGCAAAGCCTAAAGGGCAACATGGTACAATGACAACAGCAAAGCAATAGATGTAAGATAATGTTAAACAGAAACCTGAAATTAAAACGCTTAAAGTAATCAGTGATAAAACCCGGATTAGGTGTAACGTAATCAGGGCATGTGTCTATTCGGAATGAAATGAGACATGGGATAAAGTAATGATACAAGAAGCAGTAGAAGTCCTCTCTGGCCTGCTGATAGTTATAGCATGGCATGAGAGGGAGCTCAGTGACACTTGGTTGCTATGTCACATGAAAGGCAGAAAAAAGATCTAACATTTTTTCTCTTTTTAACAGGGTTATAACGACTTATATACTGTACTTTGTATTCTTCTTCATCTTCTTCTTCTTCTTCTTCTTATTATTATTATCACTAGTAGTAGTACTATTGCTACTGACAACTGACCTTCTTGACATGTCATGTTTAGTTTTTTTTCTGTATCTGTGTTTTTTTATCATTTAGATAGATTTCCCACAGTCACATAAAGCATTTTATGAATTAGGAGCAGAGACATTTCCAGAAGAACCACATAACATATAGTCCATATAGCGTTTCTGCTGAAGGTCCATGGATGATTTTGTTGCTCTAAATCAGGTACTTCTTAGCAGACTGAGACCCGAAGTGTCACCGAATGAGTAAGCCTTTTGCTTAGCATTTATAATTTCCTGTTTTAGCAATATGGTCAAACACAGAAAGGTTCATCGACACTTTGGTTGTGACCAAAATGAAAAGTGATGTGGAAATACTTTTTTTTTTTTTTTTGCACTTGTAACAGTACAATGTCACTGTTAACAATCAGCCAAAATACAGCATTGATGCTGATAATTTTTTTTAATTATGTTATACATGTAATACAAATAATGTGTGTGCTGAAGAAGCTACTTCTGAAGTTTATGCATGATGTAAGTATTGCATAAACAAATATTGCTTACCTAAAAATGTTTTTTTTTTTTTGTTTTGGAGTGATTATTTTATTTGTGCCAAAAAAACGGCCATTGAAATTAAACCATTCCCGTTTTTGTTAAAGCTTAAAAAGCACAAAATCTGTAGTGTCCGTAACCATGTCAAATTCATGTTAACAATTTTGCAGGTTCGAATAATACACGTTTCCAGGTTTATGTCTTTTCACGTGTAATCTAACATGGCCAAGTTTCAACTGTTAATGTGTATGCATATTTACAAAAAACAAAGCATGGTCCGGGAGATAAGAGCAGTAAATATTATGAAAAATGGTGCTATATGATCCTATCTGAAAATTCACTGTTTTGGCAGAATCACAAGATCTTCAGTGGTAACCCAAACAAGGACATTTAAACACCTTATGTGTGAGCGTGTTTGGTTATAGCATTCTGTTTTTCATACTGGTTTGTTCACTGATTTCAGAACAGGTGAAATCTTGAAATCTTGATTTGTTTCACTGCTGCTGTGATTTAACTGTTCAGATCCTGGATCACATTTTGTCTCAGTCATGAGTCACTTTTGGAGCATTTATCAGAGAAATAAATACAAATGTTAACAGCATAATTGTCTCTTTAGGTAATAAACATCTGTCAACATAACTCCAGAAAAAACGGAGAATATACAAGATGTTGACGTATTGTGCCGTTTGCTTGGGTGGGACTTGGGATTTGCAGGTTGCACGGTCATCTGATTAACAACCAGCAGGTCCTATCTCATAGTCAAGAGGCCGACTGACGTCAAAGAGCATGCAGACTCCACTTAAACCATGCCTCCTACCATCTCTCTCTATCCCCCCTACCGTATGCCTCCCTGTTACTCTTCATTGCTACTCTGGTTGTCATGGTAACGCTCACACCTGGCTGATTTAACGTGCGCTCTCTAACTCCTGTCCTCAAGGCTTTAACAGCTGTCTAAGCCCTGCTTCCGTCCATCCTGTACTCATAAACACACATCACAGAGTGGTTAACAAGCTGGGAGAAGAACAGTTAACATGCTGCCCGTACCAGTCTTCACCGGTCTATACAGACTGATCTAAAGTCACTGTAATATATAATATAATTCTATAGCCACTTCTATTAGGCAACGTCTAGGGGTGTTCAATGTGCACATCTTCCTGTTCTTCATTACTGTCTGTGCAACACCACAATAAGGAGAGCATTTGTACATAGGAAAATGCCTAGTAGTTATTTAACCCAGACTATGTTTATTGCAACTATGCATTGTATATCTTACTCCATCACTTTTGTATTTTGCCATAAAATTCCTGGACAGATGTTTATTTACGTATGCATTATCAGTGAGGGTTAGAAATGAATCCCAGCTCACCGGTTCTCCTTTTCTACATATGCTCTCGTCTTGAAGATATAATAATAATGGCTGACAGCTTTCCGTTGGCCAGAATAAACGCACCGCTGTGAGAGGGAAATCTGGTCAGAGTAATGAGAGAGAACGTATTCCATTACATTTCCGTGGAAAGGGGGGTGAAAATGCACGGACTACATGACATTTAACTAATAGACGCTGAAACCGAACCACGAAAATAAAGTGAGCGCGGCCTATTTCTTGCTGTATTTTTAATTAATGAAAGTAATAACTACTCTTCTGCTGGGCAGAACGATACAGAATTCTTGGTAAGACTTTCTTTGGCACACAATCCAACGTGCAAAAAAAAATATGAGGAGGTTTTCGGAGGTGGTGGGGTGCTGACGTTATATCGTATAGACACTAAAACTAGCCATTTTACCAGTACATTCGTTTAACATGATCATTTACAGACACTTATTCCAAAGTGTGTGGGAAAAAAAAAACACATATTGGTATTGGTAAGAGTTTAGAAGATTTGCCACCTAATTCATAAATGGGCAAATAGGAGGAAAGAACAGCACAGAGTTATGTTGATAGATGTTTAGGAGCTTTTTATTACCTAAAAATATCATTATGCTGTTAATATGTATATTTATTTCACTGATTAATGCTCGAAAAGTGACTTATGACTGAAACAAAATCAAGATCTGAACAGACAGGAACCCTGGTTGTTGGTTGGAACACACCAACATACCGTAGTTACCACAAGCTAGCTGGCTTAGGTTTAGCTTAGCCAAAATGCTAAAGTAGCTAATATTGATTTACATGCAAACATTACATTGCATTCAATTTGACTCCATCGATCATACCCCACACGTTGTCCTGTGTCAACTCCTACATTTCTTGTGGTACGTTAAACTACGCTGATACCAGTGATATACAGCAGACACCTAGCGGTTTGATACCTCTGTTTTGATACATAGCAGTTTGAGCTGTCACTCAAATCGACCGCACTGCTAATTATGCACAATTTTTGGGCTTGATTTCATTTTAACTGATGAGTTGCATTAAAAAGACAAAATCACCCCATACTGTTGTCAGGAAATGGAGATCTAGCTATGGAGACCAAGGCTGTACACATGTTTATTCCTGTTGTAATGTCGGGCGTTATATAATGAGGTCTCTGGCGCCGTCTCCCAGTGGACATTCAAGTAATTGCATGTTTTGTCACTTCGTCGTTGGCTTCATGTTTTAGAACCATTGGTTGCCTGTCGATTGTGACCTCATACCCTCCCCTTCAGCTTGTTGCCCAGCTCTGCTATTTCGTGGTGGTGGTGGTGGTGCGGCTCAGCAGTATCTCATTTACATAGACACAAAAAGAACAACTAGTGAAATAAAGGGAGTCTGAGGTGTGAAAAAAATGCATTATCTGGGGTGTATCTCAGCAGGAGCATTAACTCACATACACTTCTAGGGAGCTCTTAAACCTGTGTGAATACAGTATATTAAACAATAGTAGAAACAAATAGTAGAAAGGGACCTTTAAAGTAGAAGCTCACTCACTCATCATTTATACCGCATTATCCTCTGTAGAGGGTCACTGGGGGCCCAGAGCCTAACCCGGGAGACTTAGCATGGCGACGAGGCGTGGACCGTGTGCCAATCCATTGCAAGACACACTCACGCTTATTCACACGTGCAATTTGGGAATGTCAAGTAGCCTAACCTGCATGTCTTTTGACTATGATAGGAAACTGGAAAACCATCAACCAACATGCCAACTCCATGCACAGACCCCGAGACGGGAATTGAACCCGGACCCAGGAGGTGCAAGGCGACAGTAAGATTGACCACTAAGATTCAACAGCTTATAATACAAAAAAGAAAGACCATGACCTTTTACATCTGCGTTCAACCACAACTCATTAGACGTATAAGAAACAAAGGTGAAATAATCAGAAATTAAAGGAACCAGAATTAATCTTAATTAACATGTCTCGCTTGCTTCATTCAACCACGATGACGCACAATCACGTCAGTGGGAGAGCAGGAGAGATATATCTCACATTAGCTGCTCAGCTAAACATCCATCAGAAGTCTATTATTGACTAGTTCAGTTTAGAGTTCAAGCCCTAACTTCATTTTCTCTGCAACTGGAACATTAATAGTCTGAGAGTAAATCTGTATTGTAGTCTTGTAGTAACACATCACGTCTCTTGTTCACGCTGCTCCAGTATAACCACTCGCTGCTTCTCCCCTGACTCTTCCCTCCATCCTTAATATTCATAGCTAATTATGCACATTGTTGAATGTTCCCTCGGAGCACGCTCAGTGGCACTGTGCGAACACAGGTTAGACTGGAGTACATTAGAGAAAGCGAGCGAGCCGCAGAGAATGAGAGAGTGATCATACATCTCTTCAAGCAGTAGCACTCAGAGAGGCCTCCGCTCTGTAATTACCAACCACAACATACACTTTAAATGAGATTTGATTATAGTGTGTGTGTGTGTGTGTGTGTGTGTGTGTGTGTGTGTGTGTGTGTGTGTGTGTGTGTGTGTGTGAGCACGTGTGTGAATCTGTTTTTTCAGGTTCTATTGCTGAAATGATCGTCCTGATATCATACATCAACCCCAGGATTGTTAAATGAGCAATGGAGTGTAAAAGTTTGCGCACCCCATCCAGGTCAAATTGTACATTTGCTGATTTCTGAAAAACATACAGTAACTTTATATTTTATAAACTTAAAATAAATAAACAAACAAATAAATAAATGAATAAAATGTTATCATAATTGTCAAAGGTAACATGATGGCCTAGTGGTTAGCACTGTCACCTTGCACCTCCAGGGTCCAGGTTCGATGTGCACGGAGTTTGCATGTTTACCCAGTGCTCGGTGGGTTTCCTCCGGGTTTTCTGCTTTCCTCCCACAGTCCAAAGACATGTAGGTTAGGTTAATTGGCGTTCCCAAATTGTCCATGTTTATGTGTGTGTGCCCTGCATGCCCAGGATTGGCACCCTGTCCAAGGTGTACCCCGCCTTGTGCCCTTAGTCTCCTCGGATAGGCTCCAGGCCCCCCGTAACCCTGAATGCAGGATTAAGGGGTATAGATGATGTGTGATTGAGTGAGTTATTGTAATTGTCAAAGGTAGCATGATGGCCTAGTGGTTAGCACTGTCGCCTTGCACCTCCAGGGTCCAGGTTCGATTCCCGTCTCTGTGTGCATGGAGTTTGCATGTTCTCCCCGTGCTTGGTGGGTTTCCTCCGGGTACTCCGGTTTCCTCTCACAGTCCAAAGACATGCAGATTAGATTTATATCTTAAAGCAAGAGTAAATCCGGATTATCGTCAGATGTGCAGATATGGTTATTAATGGAGTTATTAGGTACCTCTCTGGGAGAAAGGGCATGCCTGAAGCTTCTTAGTTATCTTCATTCAACAAGTTCATAACTCATACACAAGACTCATTAGTGCAGTGCAGTGCAGGCTCTCTAGTGCAAAACATAACCCACGTAGAACTACTCATAGTGCATCCACCATTTAGAGCCTTTTGTGATTTCTCCTGTATTGACAGACGTGGGTGATGTTGCCATGTTACAACAGAATCAAACCGAGTTACACACACAAAAACCTGCATTCACTACGACTTTTTGCTCTTTTTCATTCTGCCTTCCAGTCTTACGTTCTCTCCTTCTATATTGCATTTCAGTTTCACAATAGCGTCCTGTTTAGTGAACACCAGCCAAACAGACAGCAATGATCCTCCACTGCTGAAGCATGATGCTTACACTGCTGCATTGTTTGATACGGGTCTTTCTGAAAGCAAAGCAGCGTTGATAGCTATCAGTGTACTTCAATATTCCAATGGGTAGTTCTGTGTATCCGTGCGCATGGCTTGTGTACGCTGATGCGAAGGAGAAAAGGGCGTGATGACCTTCCGAGGGATGTTGAAATGGCTTTTCAGTTAGAGGACAAACTGTAGTTGTATTTCAACAAAGGACCAAAAGCATATGAAAATCTCATTATCACACCCATATGTTGGTCTTCCATTATCTGTTGCCACAAAGGGACGGGACTGAATCGACTGTCTTGTTTGCTACAACATATAACATAAAGAGATGCCGTGCTCCCTCAAAGTAGAAGGAGACGGGAATCGAACCTGGCCGGGAATCAAACCCAGACCGTGAAGGTTCAAGGTGATACCACTAACCACTACACCACCGTGCCACCAGGGAAGCGATGCTCAAACTGATTACAGCCTATATGCAATGCACTTAAGCACACTCCAGGTCATGCCGTTGTTTGGAATATCAGCACGACTGTGATGCAGCTGTACACACGACTTAGAAGCGATTACTAAAGAGACTAGGGTAAAGAGAAGTCTTATTCAAGATGACATAATGTTGTCAGATGTGTTTTCTTGCTGACTAGTTTAGAATGTGGGTTTTGGCATGCAGGCTGTTTCCAGTACAGTGAACCATACCAAGCAGCTTTCGCCCATGCCAACAATAAGTGTAATTAAGGATTGTTAGAACACCTGTGAAGCGGAGTGACACATATCTCCACTCGTGGAATGGCTCTCGTCCAATCAGATTACTCAGTTGGAACTGACTGCTGTATAATTAAACTATTAGAGAAATAAACCAATTATACAACAAAGGCAAAGTCAGAACAAAAGCCCAAACAAATGCATGTCGTAACAAACAAAAGCACATAGCATGAATGCCGGTGACACACTTCCTGGGCCAAGAGGGAGACTGTGAAACTGTTCTGAGAACAGCTCTAGAATTGGAGCACAATCAATCAAACCAGTTCTGTGATTCTAGAACTGATCTCAGAACTGTTTCTGTTTGTGGATTCCCAAGTAATCAAATGTGCCCAATAATTAATTCAAACACTTTTTTTTTATTGCTTTTTTATTTATTTATTTACTTTTTTCCCTTTTGTATATTCATCATGATCTCATAATCGGAGATCATTGAATCGGAGATCATTGACTTAACATCCAACTGCACTGGATTATAATACTAATTCAAATTCATATGAATTTTTTATGAGATGATTTTGAATTTGTAAAAAAGTGTCTTAAAATGAAGTAAGTGAGAGCAGATATAATGAACCCATGACCATCATAGACACATGCTGACACATTATCATCTGTCGCCTGTATGCTTCTGTAGAATCCCTCTGATGAGATTCTGTAACCCTGTCTGCAAATCATATAATCTGATCTCACACACACACACACACACACACACACACACACACACACACACACACACACACACACACACACACACACACACACACACCTTCCATTTACTCTAACTACAACCTTGGACTAAACAATGCAACCCCCAATTAAGTTCATGATTAAGTAGCAGATGAATCATCTGAATGCTGCAGATCTGTTTCTGAACGGTGTTGTAGATAGTTCTTCATTATTGTCCCCTTCAGTTTCCTCTGAAAGAAGGGGCTAGATGTATTTTGACACAATTCCAAACGGCTACAATATGTCTGATTTTCACCTGTCTGTGGCCCTCGTGTTCTCAAGCAAGGTGCTTGATCCTAAGCTGCTGGAGGGATGAGACAAAACACAATCTCAGTCAGCTCACGTCTACTGTATATCACCCACTCATCGTCTATACCGCTTTAACCTGTATGCAGGGTCGCGGAGCGTCTGGAGCCTATCCCAGGCACAAGGTGGGGTACTCCCTAGACAGAGTGATGCGCCAATCCATCGCAGGGCACACACACAGACACACTGCGATCAATTTGGTAACACCAAATTAGCCTAACCTGCATGTCATTGGACTGTAGGAGGAAACTGGCGTACCCGGAGGAAACCCACCAAGTATGGGGGAGAACATGCAAACTCCATGCACACAGACCCGAGAAAGAACCCTGAGGTGCAAGTATATCACTCCTGGATTGAAAATCGAGAGTGCAAATCCTCTGTGAAATATGATTTGAAAGGAGATAAAGGTTTAACAGAAGCAGTGATGGGTGACCTAATTCACTGGGGTATCTAAGCAACTGGCTCTCATTATGTCTCCACAGAAGTGCTACAGGATAATGTAAAGCTGTAATACAAAAGACATATATATATATATATATATATATATATATATATATATATATATATATATATATATATATATATATATATATACACACAGACACACACACACACACACACACACACACACACACATAATCATTTCCACTTACACATGACTGACACTGACACATTAATGATAACCATTAATGATTTTTACCACTCTTGAGTTTACTGGTCAGAAAATATTGATTCATCTTTTTTTGTAACAGAATTTCTGACTCCAAGGCAAATCACAGGTTTATATAACTCAGCTGGTTCTGATACATTACTATGTCTCTAGTGGGACTTATACACATGTGGACAAAATTGTTGGTACCCTTCGGTCAATGAAAGAAAAACTCAGAATGGTCACAGAAATAACTTTAATCTGACAAAAGTAATAATTAAATAAAATTCTATGAATGTTAACCAATGAAAGTCAGACATTGCTTTTCAACCATGCTTCAACAGAATTATTAAAAAAAATAAACTCATGGAACAGGCCTGGACAAAAATGATGGTACCCCTAGAAAATACTGAAAATAATGTGACCAAAGGGACATGTTAATTCAAGGTGTGTCCACTAATTAGCATCACAGGTGTCTACAATCTTGTAATCAGTCAGTGGGCCTATATATAGGGCTCCAGGTAGTCACTGTGTTGTTTGGTGACATGGTGTGTAACACACTCAACATGAACCAGAGGAAGCGAAGGAAAGAGCTGTCTCAGGAGATTCGAAAGAAAATTATAGACAAGCATGTTAAAGGTAAAGGCTATAAGACCATTTCCAAGCAGCTAGATGTTCCTGTCACTACAGTTGCACATATTATTCAGAAATTTAAGATCCATGGGACTGTAGCCAACCTCCCTGGACGTGGCCGCAGGAGGAAAATTGATGACAAATCAAAGAGATGGATAATCCAAATGGTAACAAAAGAGCCCAGAAAGACTTCTAAAGAGATCCAAGGTGAACTTCATGCTCAAGGAACATCAGTGTCAGATCGCACCATCCGTCGTTGTTTGAGCCAAAGTGGACTACATGGGAGACGACCAAGGAGGACACCATTGTTGAAAACAAATCATAAAAAAGCCAGACTGGAATATGCCAAACTACATGTTGACAAGCCACAAAGCGTCTGGGAGAATGTCCTATGGACAGATGAGACAAAAATTTTACTTTTTGCCAAGGCACATCAGCTCTATGTTCACAGACGGAAAAATGAAGCATATGAAGAAAAGAACACTGTCCCTACTGTGAAACATGGAGGAGGCTCTGTTATGTTCTGGGGCTGCTTTGCTGCATCTGGCACAGGGTGTCTTGAATCTGTGCAGGGTACAATGAAATCTCAAGACTATCAAGGGATTCTAGAGAGAAATGTGCTGGCCAGTGTCAGAAAGCTGGGTCTCAGTCGCAGGTCATGGGTCTTGCAACAGGACAATGACCCAAAACACACAGCTAAAAACACCCAAGAATGGCTAAGAGGAAAACATTGGACTATTCTAAAGTGGCCTTCTATGAGCCCTGACCTCAATCCTATTGAGCATCTTTGGAAGGAGCTGAAACATCCCGTCTGGAAAAGGCGCCCTTCAAACCGGAAACAACTGGAGCAGCTTGCTCATGAGGAGTGGGCCAAAATACCTGCAGAGAGGTGCAGAAGTCTCATTGACAGTTACAGGAATCGTTTGATTGCAGTGATTGCCTCAAAAGGTTGTGCAACAAACTATTAAGTAAGGGGTACCATAATTTTTGTCCAGGCCTGTTCCATGAGTTCTTTTTTTTTTCATAATTCCGTTGAAGCATGGTTGAAAAGCAATGTCTGACTTTCATTGGTTAACATTCATAGAATTCTTATTTATTATTACTTTTGTCAGATTAAAGTTATTTCTGTGACCATTTTGGGTTTTTCCTTCATTGACCGAAGGGTACCAACAATTTTGTCCACGTGTGTATGGTGGATGGTTCACCTTAACAGTTTGAAAAAAACATCTTGTAATTGTATATATGTTGAAGTAGGACGGAGTCTCCAGTGTCAGCACTGTAACAGTCAGAGTTAAAACAAATAGCTTCAAAGGTTCTTATTAAGATGACTGGTTGTTTTTTTTTACCAGAATTGACCCTTAGGAGTCTGAGGGTGTTTTGGGGCCCTGAAGAAGTTCCGACATGTCCTGACATTTGTATATTTTTCAGTTACTTATAAACATATAAATGTCTAAAGGCTAGCTACACTGTATTCAGCACAACCTGGGCTACAGTAATATGTGAGCAGCATGTATGTACAAGTTTATATTTTGGAGAAAATAACAGTTATGCGTGATTATTGAAAACAACAACAACAACAAAAAAACTGAAATAAGTTCACAAAACACATCCATAACATTTGTTTACAAGGCTTTTTTTTGTTGTTGTTACCTGGATCTTGTAGTCTAGAGTTTTTACTTCAAAATGATGTGATAATCATCTTGATCACTCATTCACAGAAAACAATATATTCATTTACATTTTCTAAGACACTTAAACAATAGACTTACGTGTAAATGGAGGGGCGAAAACATAATTCTTCAATAAATTGTAGTTATTGGCAAGTTGCTGTACCATATAAGAAATCGAACACATAATGCCAGCACTTCCGTGTGTAGGGACACTGAATATGAACATACAGTATATGTATATTTGACAATAAACCCCCGATAAACGCCAGACTTTAACTCATTAATCATTTGGGAAAATGATTATTCTCTGGCAAACATGATTGTCTATAACAAAGCCTTGTTTGAAAACTGCTAAATAACCTTCTTTTGGAAACTTTAAACTTTCAGGTTTTGAACGAAGCAAGGCACGTAGTCACCAGATTTTCAAGCAAAAGCCCTTGTACTGGTTCCCTTTAAAAGCCCTTTAAATGTGTTCGAAGTTTTTTTGGAGAATGTTGAATTCAAAAGAAGGCTATTTAAACTTGTTACTGCCATTGCAATCTCTCCAGCAGTCATACCTCTCAAGTATCCATTACTTAATGTCTGTGATGTATTCTGTGTAACTAGACAATATGTAATTTGGATGTTTGATGTCTGAACAGGCATTTAAGCTTTTAGCTTACTGATTATACTGAGGATCCGTGTTCGAGCCCCGCCGTCAGTAGGTCACCACACCCCATAGTACCCGGCCACTGTACGCGGTGACGTGTCCATTCGAGAGACTTTAATTTAACATTTGTCAAATGTTAATGCTTGAGATATTATTAAACTGTATAATGTCATCTCTAACCTGTAAGACTTATAATACAAGTAATCCTTAGTATTTTAAAATCATAATCGTTAATCATGAAAAGAAATGCTGATGCATTCGCATTGTTCGGTTCTGTCCACTATTACCATAATGTTATAACCATTAGGGGAGAATTGACAGTCACAGCGTCCGTTGATACAGGAACAGACTTTAAACAGAGCATATTTTACTATGATAGAGATCTGTTGTCATGTACTGAAATGAAACTAAATCTGGAATAGGAGGAGGCTGTAACGTAAAATTTGTTATTGCTTATAATGTCTCTCATGATCGTCAACAATCTTTGTAATTAAAAACGAGTTTTGTGCAACAAAATAACAACATTTTTTGTTCTTGATCTAATTTGCTGCAAATACTTTCTGTTTGACTCACTACAAAATCACAAAGCATGTTCCTTTGCTTAAACTCAATCAACAACCAGTATGTATTATTGATACTAAACTGCAGAATTAAATACAGTATCTACAAATACAGCTGCAGGCTGATTTATCCATCGTGACAAACCGTGGATAATAGAGTTACAGACCGTGATTTATACTTACATAACCAAAACAATTTAGATCAAATGTTTTGGCATTTGCGCATTTTAACACCCTTGTGACTCAAAGAAAACATGCACAAAATATTCTCTTTATCAGTTTTTAAGCTTACTTCTTACTTCATAAAAAGAAAAAGAAAAAATCGAAACTGCAAAAAAGGAGTTATCCTACTTTGCTGACAAACTGTTCATATTAGGGCTGTAAATATTAACGTGTTACAGTATTTTGATTAATCTAGAAACTTTAACGTGGTATTATTTTGTTAATGCAAATTAATCACATGACCAAGTGTGACCCTGATGCTTCAGACCCTAATGGGATGTTTAATGCAGATAATAAGATGACTGAGGAAGCATCACCAAGTGATGGGTAAAATTTTTTAAAATCGATTGACAGCTTGCTTTTGAACATCTTGGGATGCACGCTGTATGCATATGACAATATGACAGTGTACACCGTACAGTACATGTGATCGAATTTCTGCGATTAAACATGAGCGAACGTCTTGAAACATCTTGAAACAGTTCATAACTTGGATGTTCGTCTGTAGGGTACTTAATGTTTAGGCGGCATGGTGGCTTAGTGGTTAGCACTGTCGCCTTGTACCTACAGGATCAGGGTTCAATCCGCACTTCGTGTCTGTATGCATGTTCTCACCTTGCTTGGTGGGTTTCCTCCGGGTGCTCCGGTTTCCTCCCACTGTCCAAAGACCTGCAGGTTCAGCTAACTGGCGTTCCCAAACCGCCTGTACGGTGTGAATGATAATCAAGCCCCTTAAGTAACTGCCACAGAAACAATGGATATATTTCTGAGGTGTGGAGAATCTGTTGCCTGATATGGCAAATGGACGGACTAAAATACCAATATATAGAACACTCTGTACATTGAATGTGTTATCAGTTCTGTGTCTAAGTATATACTTAGTCAGCTGGATTTCTTACATTCATAACAAACTGGCTTCAGTGATTTTATTTTTAATAGACGCCCTCAGTGCCATAGAAAAATTGGTTTATTAGACATTTTAAACCATGCAAAAAAAAAAAAAGTAAGCAGGTCATTCTACATGTTACATAATTTATATTGTTTTCCACCTAGTCTAATTTGTTCCTGTTGAATTAAGCCGTACGAAAGAGGATCGTGTTCGTCACCACAAGCATAAAGGTCATATACAGTAAACGATCATTTTTATACTGTACATCCCATCACAGACTAATTATTTGCCTAATTACCCTACAACCGCATTCGAGTCAACAGATTAGCTTAGCGGCGCTACGTTGGTGCAGTGTAGCTCATGTCGATGCCACAAATGAAATTTAATGAGGTATTTTCATTTTTTAAAGACTATGCTAATAATTTTACAGATGGAGCTCTGGGTATATCAGATTCTACAGTTTAAGCTTTTTTTTTCTGTTGGCCTTCAGTAGGATGAAGCATATTAAATTACTCTGTAGTAAAAACATCATGTTCATGAAGTAGAAAAGAAGGGAAAGAAAGACAGAAAGAAAGAAAATGCATGGTGGACAGGGATATAAGTTGAGCTTAATGGAAATGTTGAGATGAGCAGTGTTTCCATGATGTCATGTCACGTCAGGGTCCATACTGACCATACCTGATTGCTGGAGCAGCGGCCAGTATTATCCACACACACACACACACACACACACACACACACACACACACACACACACACACACACACACACACGCACACACACACACACACACACACACACACACACACACACACACACACACACACATATCGGAGACCCTGACGCACCGAGCCACCATGACAACCATCACAGAGGGGAGAATGCATGAATAAGAAAGAGAGAGAGAGAGAGAGAGGGAGCGCATGGAAAAAAACATTGTTGCTGAAATCAAATGATATTTAATGGAAATTTGGAAAAGAACTGAGTCACTGAGTTTACTTATAAAAATGACAGCAAGTGAATAATGCAGCTCGCAAAACAGTGTTCGACACCATTTATGACTTTACACTCGAGCAGAATAAAGAGTGCGGACAATTTCTAAAAAGTTGTAAAGAGTAATTAATGATTTGGAATTGATTGGAGTGACGGCATGCCTGCGTTCTGACCCTGAACATGAAGACTCACAACCAAACAGTGATTCACCCATTTATGAAGTACAGATTTTCCATTACATTCGTGTGTGTGTGTGTGTGTGTGTCTGTCTGTCTATCTGTCTTTCTGTCTGTGTGTGTGTGTGTGTGTTCAATCTGGTGCTGCGATGAGTCAGTGTGTTAGTCATCGTGTCGAAGCAATGGGAGAGTGTGTGTCTGTACAAACCCTTTTGTGATCTTGTAGCCCAAATCAAGCATTACTCACAGACTATCAAACAACACGACTGACTTGATTTATTCTATTGTTTCGGAATGCGCGTGCATAGACATAGACAACAGGGGTAGAGAGAGAGAGTATAATAAATAAATCAGAATGCAAATAAATCTGTTGGCGAAATGTGCACTTTTGTTAAATATTTGTGTGTGTATGTGTGTGTGTAATAAACGTGATGTGTGAAAAACTGTAACAATCAGTAAGAAGAAACCAAGCTGCACCAAGAGGTTGCTGTGGATGTGACCTTTTCTGTATCTGTGTGTGTGTGTGTGTGTGTGTGTGAGAGAGAGAGAGAGAGAGAGAGAGAGAGAGAGAGAGAGATCCTGACCTTTTCTTGTTTGTGACATCTGTTTGAGATGAATATTCTGACGAACACACACATCATATGTGAGGCGTGAGAAAGAGTGTGTGAGAGAGTAAAAGAGTGCATAGTGTATTATGTGTTGCACACAAAGTATTGTTCGAATTCTGGGTCTGGCAGTGGCAGTGGTGCGTTACTCCCAGACTCTCTCCAGAGTCTGTGCCGAGACGGTGCCGAAGGGATTCTGGTGGTCCTGGCCACACCCCTCACTGTTAATGTTTCATGTTAGTGGCTTTGGTTAATTCAAGTCAATTCTAATCTATGCATATAGCGAGTTTAACAATGGTCATTGTCTCAAAGCAGCTTTACATGATCGAAAGAAAATGATGGGAATGAGTATGAAATGTGTGAGGAAATATGTATGAATCAGAATGATCAGATTGTCCCTGTGCCAGGGGGGGATGGTGGCAAGGAAAAACTCCTTGAGAATGCAATAGGAAGAAACTTTTAGAGGAACCCGACTCCTCATTTGGGTGATAACGGACACCAGGGATTTTTTTCAGTCATACTGTGTGTTAGGCATTTGAAAGTTCAATATAAAAATGTATATTATTACACATTATATAATATATTTCTTCTTTACAACATTGCTTGATTTCATTGAGGATTTGGGTTATTTATTTATGCACAGCTCTGTTAAGGTACCGCCACAGCATTTCAATTGGGTTGAGGTCTGGACTTTGACTAGGCTGTTCCCAAACCTTTCTTCTTTTTTTCCAGCCATTCTGATGTAGGTTTACTGGTGTGATTCATATTATTGTCCTGATGCATGACCTAATTTCAACTAAACTTTAGCTGTTTGAACAGATGGCCTCACATTTCCCTCTTGAACAAAATACAAGCCCAAATCATCACCCCTCCACCGCTGTGCTTGATGTCTTTCTGGTGAAACTATGTTTAGTTTTCACCAACATATGCTGCTGGGCATTAATGCCAAACAACTCCACTTTGGCCCCATCTGTCCATAGGACATTGTTCCAGAAGTCTTGTGGTTTGTTCAAATGCATTTTTGCGAACCTCGGTCATTCTTTCGGGTTCTTTATAGACAAAAGAGGTTTCTCCTGACAACCCTTCCAAACAAACTGTACTCATTCAGTCTTCTTCTAATTGTACCGACATGTGCTTTTACATTTAACATGCTCAGTAAGGCCTGTAGGGTCTAGGATGTAGCTCTTGGATTTTTTTGTATTTCTCTAAGCATTTCAAGGTGTGCTATTGGGGTGAATGTGCTGGGACTTCCATTCCATTCCTATAACATTTTCAAATTGCTGTAAAGTAAGATTTTTTTCTCTAAGACCACTGCCTATGCCTTTCCCCTTTGCATTGTGCTAACACACACCTGAATGCTCCAGACCAGCAAACTGCCAAAACTTCTGCTCTTATACAGGTCTGCACACGTGCTGATGATCAAATAATGATGAGGTGGTGATTAGCTGCAACTTACACTTTTAAATCCAGTGGAAGCAATAAAAAGATACTTAGTATTGCCAACATGTTTTTTGGGCAATAAATAAATATTGATATCGTAAAAAAATAATAATAAAAAAATAAGTTGTTGTTTGTCTGAGGTTGTTTACTTTCCTAATGACTATGCCCGCTATGATCAGATGGTTTTCATTATGTTTTAACACAAAAACACATTTTTATAATTAATGGGGGTACTAACTTTTGCACATGACTATATATAAAATGAATTGAGAAGGACTGCGAGAGGTTTTTGAGGTTCTTGTTCTCAGGGAAAGTGCAGTGGTGTCTGTGCAATGTCAGTTTCTGGCCACCAAGCTGGAAGGTTGGTTTCTTCAGAGGAATCCTTTTGAAGGCAACACAAGTCGATATAGCAGATGATTTGGCAAAAAAATAGAAGTCTGGTGGCATTTTAAATTTATTTTATTTTGATGCATTCTCTCATGACTGGTAAGTGCTTTTATTCCAATTTAAGAGTGCATGTGCTTGTGCTCTGCAAAACTTATTGTATAGCTTAGCAAGTGCAAATATCTAGAACATACACACGTGGACAAAATTGTTGGTACCCTTCGGTCAATGAAAGAAAAACTCACAATGGTCACAGAAATAACTTTAATCTGACAAAAATAATAATAAATAAGAATTCTATGAATGTTAACCAATGAAATGCACAACCTTTTGAGAGCTTCAGACACTTCAGACAGCATGTTTCAGCTCCTTCCAAAGATGCTCAATAGGATTGAGGTCAGGGCTCATAGAAGGCCAATTTAGAATAGTCCAATGTTTTCCTCTTAGCCATTCTTGGGTGTTTTTAGCTGTGTGTTTTGGGTCATTGTCCTGTTGCAAGACCCATGACCTGCGACTGAGACCCAGCTTTCTGACACTGGCCTGCACATTTCTCTCTAGAATCCCTTGATAGTCTTGAGATTTCATTGTACCCTGCACAGATTCAAGACACCCTGTGCCAGATGCAGCAAAGCAGCCCCAGAACATAACAGAGCCTCCTCCATGTTTCACAGTAGGGACAGTGTTCTTTTCTTGATATGCTTCATTTTTCTATCTGTGAACGTAGAGCTGATGTGTCTTGGCAAAAGTTCCATTTTTGTCTCATCTGTCCATAGGACATTCTCCCAGAAGCTTTGTGGCTTGTCAACATGTAGTTTGGCATATTCCAGTCTGGCTTTTTTATGATTTGTTTTCAACAATGGTGTCCTCCTTGGTCGTCTCCCATGTAGTCCACTTTGGCTCAAACAACGACGGATGGTGCGATCTGACACTGATGTTCCTTGAGCATGAAGTTCACCTTGGATCTCTTTAGAAGTCTTTCTGGGCTCTTGTGTTACCATTCGGATTATCCGTCTCTTTGATTTGTCATCAATTTTTGCTCTGCGGCCACGTCCAGGGAGGTTGGCTACAGTCCCATGGATCTTAAATTTCTGAATAATATGTGCAACTGTAGTCACAGGAACATCTAGCTGCTTGGAAATGGTCTTATAGCCTTTACCTTTAACATGCTTGTCTATAATTTTCTTTCGAATCTCCTGAGACAACTCTTTCCTTCACTTCCTCTGGTCCATGTTGAGTGTGGTACACACCATGTCACCAAACAACACAGTGACCTGGAGCCCTATATATAGGCCCACTGACTGATTACAAGATTGTAGACACCTGTGATGCTAATTAGTGGACACACCTTGAATTAACATGTCCCTTTGGTCACATTATTTTCAGTATTTTCTAGGGGTACCATCATTTTTGTCCAGACCTGTTCCATGAGTTTATTTTTTAAAATAATTCTGTTGAAGCATGGTTGAAAAGCAATGTCTGACTTTCATTGGTTAACATTCATAGATTTTTTTTTAATTATTACTTTTGTCAGATTAAAGTTATTTATGTGACCATTGTGAGTTTTTCTTTCATTGACCGGAGGGTACCAACAATTTTGTCCACGTGTGTAGTTACATTTATCTAATCAGATTACAGTAATCCAAATATAACATTATTACGTTTATTTCTATTCAAGAATTTAAAGGATTGGGACTAAACATCTGTGTGGCCATAGGAAAAACATTTGTTAGTGAGACTAATAATAAAAAAAGGCTTCAGATTGTAAGGGAGAAAGTCTAGGTCTAGGCTCAGAAATATTATATGGCAAAAATAAATATGTCAGCTGATGACCTGAATGTACTGAATAACCGGATTATCTCATCAATGGACTGTTTCTTCTCTGATGGCACTGACATATTCCCAGACTCAAATTGTGAAAGAGCTAAAGGCGGTTGAATGAAAGTGTGAAATGAAAGTGTGGTTTCTTTAGGGGACAGGCGGTGCAGGCAGAACCAGTGTAAAGTAGGACTCTAACTACAGTACATGTTGGTGCTAAAAGCCATGTTTTGTTGTTATGTGCATTCACATTAAGCGCATAGAAATAAATATAGATATGGTTCTGTGGTGATATAATAATGTCATGCATTTTGTTTTTATGTTTCAAATCTGTAACTGGTGGGATTTTAGATCCATGGGTAAATTGAAAGAAATAAAAAAGAAGACTTTTTTTATATATAACTAGCTCTTTGCGAAAACACTGCGATATGACATTAAAGCAACATAATCGACTTCATGGCGCTAACTGTAATTAGCAATTTAGCAAAAAGGGCATGGATACAACATGTTAAACTCCACTCAAAGAATAATTCAAGTTGCGGGTTGAACTAAGGACCCTGGAGCTGTGCTGCCACTCTATGAGTTAATTAAATGTAAATTCTATAATAATTTGCAATGTAACTGCGAACCTGCCTTAGCTGTAAAGACTTAAAGTTACAGCTTCACTATTACTGAGATCTATGATCGGTGTCTTCCCAAAAGTTTATAGGCATATTTTCAAAAGTGTGGTTGTCATATACAGTACATTCCTACTTTACTATAGAAACAATACATTACTAGAATGAACATTTACTGTATATAAATAAAAGAAAGGTTTTGTCTGTAAATTGGTCAGAACTTGTTTTTTCCAATGATATCTTTACGTTTCATACACTGGAGGACCTGAAACCAGTCTGTATATCTGTATGCAAATGCAATCGCACAAAAATGGGGGCTCAGTGGGTTAAAGCTCCGAGTTACTGATCAGAAGGATGGCAGTTCGAGCCCCGGCTCCGCCAGGTTGCCGCTGTTGGGCCCTTGTGGAAGGCCCTTAGCCCTGCCTGTTCCAGAGGTGCTGTAAAAATGGCCGACTCTGCGCTCTGACCCCTGCCTACTAACAAAAAGCTGGAATATGCGAAGAATAAGGAATCATACTGTGCAGTAATATATATGTGATAAATGATGGCTGAACTTACTTTCAAAATGTCTGGACAGCATTTACTTCAAACTACTTTGTCAGTACTTAAATATTTTCCTTATGGTTAAACCTACACCATAAATGAAATCCGAATGTTGAGCAATCCAGCGCTGTTTTGCGCTTACTCCAAAAAAAGGCAAGTGCACTATGACAGAAGTACAACTTTACAAGCACAAATAAGGCATACAAATAAGGCATTCAGCCTTACAAAAGAAAATTTCTTAGAACTTATTAATAAGTTAGACAGAGAGTTCTGTCGTACAGCATGACAGACACGTGGGCTTCAACCTGAAATAATAATACTACTGATCACTGATATCAGAGCTGTTTTTATAAAAATTCATCACCTTCAGGCCTCCGAGTGGCGCAGTGGTTAAAGTGCTCGCCCTATCATCCGGAGATCGCTAGTTCGAATCCCAGGTGGTGCTGTAACCTCTCGCAGCCGGAGGTCTAGAGAGAGCTGATTGGCCGAGCTCTCTCAGAGGGGAGGGATGAGAGGTACTTAGTGCTCCCACATTAATCACGCTCTACAGCCAATCAGGGGCGTCTGTGAGCTCGCGCAACGGAAGGAGCGAATAGCGCTGTCCTTCGAGTGTGTTACGCCGCCCCAAACGGTGCGCGAGCGAGCAGTTCGAAAAGATGCGGTCGGCTGGCGTCACGTGGTTCGGAGGAAACACGTGATAGTCTTCGGCCCTCCCGGCTGAGTGGTAGTAGTAGCCTTAATGTGGGAGCCCCCTAGTGACGGGGAGGAATTGGACACGACTAAATTAGGGAGAAAATCGGGGAAAAATCAAAAAAAAAAAAAAAAAAATTCATCACCTTCTGACCAATCAGAATGGAGGATTCCTCACTTTTGGGACGCTGGTTATTAATGTTTTAACGTCCCACAAGTAGCGCATGAAGTAATATATAGAGTCATAGTGTAGTTAAAACGCAAAGGTCACAACCTGACATCGACAGAATACTGCGTGACACTCACACAGTGTACTATAACGGCTCGAGCAGGGACCATTCTCTTCCTTTCTCTGTCATCTCTCTTTCTTTCCTGCAGCTCCCCCGTGTCTGAGGTTTGCTGTGTTATTCCAGTCAGAGGAAAGCCAAAATGAAGCCCTTTAGGCTGTAGCCTCAGAGGCAGCCGGCAATGAAAGAGCTATTTATGTTTCTCCGCAGGGTCAGAGTGTCTGCCTGTCTCGGCTTATTATGTGAAGTGTGTTTGAAACGCTGAAAGTAAAATTCATTTGACCTGCCTTGACTTGACTTGACTCGACTGGATCGTCTGAGGTTTAAGGGTTCTGACTAAGTTTACTCGTCGAAGGTCTCAGCCTTTAAAACACTTTACTCCTCAGTTGCTAGAGATCATTAAGATAATTAAATCGTGCATTGGTAGTGCTTTCTTTAATGTCTAAAACGTCCTGGTGATGTAGCCATCACTCTGTTAGGTACGCTTAATGCAGTCAATAAAACTTTTGTACTTTGTGTGAATCTGACAGTTACAACATAGGTGGTATAATTGTTTTTTATTTTGACTACAAGCGGCACAGTGGCTTAGTGGTTAGCACTTGTCGCCTTGCACCTCCTGGGTCCGGGTTCGATTCCCACCTCGGGGTCTGGAGTTTGCATGTTGGTGGGTTTCCTCCAGGTGCTCCGGTTTCCTCACACAGTCCAAAGACATGCAGATTAATCAAATTGGCGTTTCCGAATTGCCTGTAGAGTGTGAATGAGCGTGTGGATGTGATTGGCACCGCGTCCGGGATGTACCCTTCCTCGTGCCCTAGGTCTCCTGGGACAGGGTCCAGGCCCATGAGAAGATGATACAGGAATACAGGAAATGCTGATAAAATGTGTAATGTCTTGTTCACATTGACTTTTTTGTTTTTGCTCGTTATTTGGCAGCCAATCCTGGGAAAAACATGCAGAATCGACTTTTTTGGCTGCGTCCATGTTTTTTTTTTTTTTACGTGTTTTTTTTTTTTTTTTTTTTACAACAAGATCGAAATGAACATGTTGGAGTCTAAGTGCAGCAGTCTTGCCTTTTTCCATTTAAGCGAGTGTGAGGAAGCACAGCGTGAAACGATTCATACCTGTATTCTTCTCATTAGCTGGAATTATCCTTAACACCACTTTATTAATGCAGCCTCATTCAGAGGTAGTGTTACTGCTGTAATACACTCATGACACTAATCATAAGTCTGTGCTTAGCACCTCGGCGCAAGATAATCAGAGCATGATTCCTCCAGCCATTTTCAAACCATTAAGCAGCTTAACCTTGCATCTTGGTGGAGATGATCAAGATCATCTTTGACTTCCCTGTAATATTGCCTGTGTGATGGTTGCTGGAGTTCATAGTCCTGTTCCTGTGAAATGCTACACCACCTGGTTTGCATCTGAAGAATCAGGGTCAGAGCTCTGGGGAAGCCTGACTCCCCACTCCCCCGAGAATTCCTACAGTTCTGTTAAGATCATCAGTGTTGTTTTGGTTACTCCTCACTTTACTGACCTCTAAATATGCACAGAAACCACACTGAATAACAATTACTGCTAAACCAATATTCATGCCGTAATGATCGGCATCTGGCTTTTGTCACCACAGATCAACATCAAACGTCTGAAAAGCATGAATAGTTAAAAACCTTTATCCTCCTGACATGTTTTTGGCAGACTGCTCTGCTATAGTTGTAGAAAACCTTTAACAATAGCAATTTGTCAGAGAAATCCAGATGTAGATTTAGATCCCTAATGAGCAAGCCAGGGGTAGGGGTGGCGAGGGAAAATGTCCCTCAGAAGACGTGAGGAAGAAACCTAGTGAGGAACCAGACTCAAAGGGAAATCCATCCTTGACTAGGTGATAGTTTGATATAAATCGTTGGTGTATACAAGGATAAATGCAAACTGTGCTAAATGTGCTAAAAGGATGTCATGAGCTTCATGATCTTCATGATTATAACAGTTTATGGAACATATGTAGAGAGTACAGGTGATCTCAGCCAGTGAAGCTGTGGTTTAGGAAACATATAGGCCACTCCATCCATCCACACATCCATCCATCCATCCATCAATCCATCCATCCATCCACACATCCATCCAAACATCCATCCATCCACACATCCATCCACCCACACATCCACACATCCATCCATCCATGCATCCATACATCCATCCATACATCCATCCATGCATCCATACATCCATCCATACATCCATCTACACAACCATCCATCCACACATCCATCCATCCACACATCATGGAGGCCAATGGATTCCCATTTTGATGACATTTCTATATAGATATAGTCTTCTATTCTGTACTAATCACTACTCAGATCAACTTGGACTAGTCTTGAACTTTTTAAGACAATAATCTATATTCATTGCCTGGTAAAACAATTAAACAAAACACAAACAAACAAAAAAATATATATTGTAGAAGGTTCAAATGATAGGTCTGCATCAAGCAAAGAAAACAGCTAAAGAGATTACTGAAATTGGGTTAAGAACTCTCCAACACCTTTTTGAAACCTGGAAGTATAGTGGTATCCTGTTCACAGAACAAAACAGAAAAAAAGTTAATGCGGCTCACTTAAATGCTTGAAGATGTTTCATCAGATAAAATGGACAGTAGAAATCAGAGCTGTGTTTAACAGTGATGGTAAGAGCATTTCCCCACACACAATGCGTCGAAACTCAAAGGATTGGAACTTGGGAAAAACCACTTGTTAGTAAGACTAATCAGGAAAATAGACCTCAGGTTGCTAGGGAGCAGAAATATTGGACTTTGGAGCGATGGATAAAGGTCATGAGATCTGATGAGTCCAGATTGACTCTCTTCCAGAGCAAAGGGCGTGTTAGAGTAAGAAGGGAAGCGATGCACCCATCATGCATAGCGTCTAAAGTACAGTCCTCTGGAGGAAGTGTTATGATCTGAGGTTGCTTCAGTTTCTCATGTTCTCATCAGATTACCAGGTTACCAGATTATCACATGTATGGAGTTTCTCTTATGTTTTTCTTTCTCATATTCCAGGACTCAGATTGTGAATGGGTGGTCCTGGAAGCATGAGGAATAGTTTATTTATTTATTTATTTATTTATTTTTAGATAAATTATCTCCGCCATAATCAAAGGTTGAATGAAATATTAGTGGGTGCAAATTTCTTTGCCAGACAGTGTATCATTATGCAGTGATTGACTTCAGAATATTAATTCATATTATCTATAAAGGGATTTAGCACATTTTAAATAAATGCGGAAATAATACAAGCATTCAGACAGCAAACAAGCAGAAAGGTAAATAGTAACTAAATAGTTGTTTAATAGTCAAAAAGTCATCATTTCATATTTTATGTACTTATTCATTATTTCTTTAAATTTCCTCTGATTACTGCAACACCAACAAGGACCGTCCCTTTCAATGTTTTATGTTTTACTTATGTTCACTCTGATCATAAAACTCTGTCAAATGTTACACAGATAATCTGATTTTCCTGCCTTGATACAGTACTGTAGTTTCGTGTCTGTATGCAAAATGTACAGTCTGTACAAACCTCTAGAAACCCTCCTGACCCTAATCCTTGGCTGAGCGAGAAGTGAAGCCAAATATAGCACGGGTGCTTACTGTAGCTGTAGTATGACTCACTTCAAAACAAAAAGACCAAAATGTGGAAAGATGAATGTCATATACAATATCATGCCGTACCACTTGGAAAAACACCCAGGAAAGCCTTTTTTTATTGTGAAGAATGTAGATAAGTATCTCAGAATAGACTTTTTAGCTGAATATATGTAAATAAGATGATCTCATGCTAAACTCTGAGTGTGTATGTGTATGTCTATGTGTGTGTATGTGTGAACATACTTGCCTGCAAGCCTGTGAGCATACAGTTTTAAGGGCTTCCCACAGAAACCACCTCACAACAGCCCTTCCCATCACCCTTTCAAACGGCGGGCCTCGTAAAGGCACGGCTTTTATGGAGGCTTTTTTGCTTAATTTGCCGGATTCATTTGCACCCAGCATATGTGAGTTTTAAACGCATGCTGAGAATTGCATGCTATGAAATGGCTAGGTGAAGCAAAGTTTAAAATGGAAACGTTGAAAGATCTCGACTGTGTACTAGTACGCATGGACGGAATCTCATTTTAGAAAGTGTTTACAAAGTTGAAGAATTGTACTTGAGAAAATGAGAAAATCAGTCAAGCCAGTGAGATTCCTCTGCTCAGTCTGCTGTATGTCAGGCCGGAACAAATAGCCTGACTGAGTGATGGACAGATGAGAATGTGAATATGATCCTAGAGAAATGATGGGAAACGAAAGTGAGTGATGTCGAGGTTGAAAAGAGCTGTAAAGATATTTAAGGATTTTTGAGCGTTTTGAGGTATTTTGTCCAATTGGTATCACGTTTACAGTTAAATAAGTCATTTCAGCCAATTTTTCCTTCACTTTGTTTCCACTGTTTAGTTCCTTGCCAAATCCCAGCCACCAGTCAGCTCTCATCTATCACACACCAGCTACCAACCGGGCAGAGTGAAGCCAGCCTCATGTCCCTCACCAGAGCTGAGATGAGGACAGATGCATCTTTGCGAAATGCTGCACATGTTGCATCAACGTAAAGGGTTAAACATACATCCCCTCTCCGCTTCCATGAGCTCACAGACTGGCCAGAGTCGCTATACCATCCCTACGCCTCTGGGAGTACGGCCAGTTTTCCTATCTCGGACTTCTGGTCACAACAGATGGCTGTTGTATCATCAGTACTGGAACTCGCCGCCTCTGGACAATAGAGAGATCGCTTTTCTATTCCACCACTCAGGAGCCAAGAACACTTTTCCCTTATTATTATTAGATTTGAGAAATAAAGATGAACTTGAGTGTGCTTTCACAGTAGAGAATCAGATAAAACTTGATGACCCTTCCAAAGTTTGATTGATTACCATGCCAGTGTCCAAATGACCACCAAAAGATGGTCTCACAACCATGTTTGTCTTGAAACATGGTTAACGCAAATACGTAAACGCAAATGACAACACTTGAACCAAATCTCCTTAATATGCACTGTT
>CM059228.1:9089958-9252458 GCA_030347435.1 Clarias fuscus
CTCCAGTAAAATATGTTTCATTGCGAGGAAGTCTTTCTGTGAAGATTTGTTTTAACGCTGAAAAGGTGAGCTTTTTATGCTTAGGGATTGGTGAATATTAATGTCAGTGAAATAGAGTAACTACGGTGGACTCTGTCTCCATCTACAGGTTACTTACAATAATTGAGCTATACTGTACATGCAGGTGCTCCTGAGCTTCATCCACATTCAGCTTTAGAGGACGCGTTAGAGGAAAGTGTGTGGGGCGGCAGCAATGACAGAACAACAACCCAGTGACAGTGAGAATAGAAAAAGAGGCCAAAAGTAGAGAATATATTGCTGTGTTTGTTCTTGTGGTGTTTCTTGCTCTCTCTACTAGACAAGCATTTAAAAAAGTAGTGAGTCTCCTCACTAAAAAAAAAATCCTTCAGGTTTTGTTGTATTGTTTCCCATTTTATGTCTATTTATTAATTCTTTTTATTTGTATTTTTACTCCTTCCTCCTGTTGCCTCACACCTCCGTGGTCAGGGGTTTGAATCTGACCTTTTTTTTTTTTTTTTAGCAATCAGGTATGGTCAGTATGGACCCTGACCAGTATGGACACACCAGTGTGTGACCTGTCTGTGTGCATGGAGGTCGCATGTTCTCCTCGTGCTCGGAGGGATTCCTCCAGGAGCTGTAACACCTTGTTTTCCAAATGAAATATAAAATAAACTTTCATCTGAAAATTGATCAATAGTCCAGTTCTTTTTCTCCTTAGCTCAGGTAAGATGCGTCCAGCATTGTCTCTAGTTCAGGAGTGGTTTGATACTACTGTAGGAAGCAGCAGTTGTAGCCCATTTCCCAAAGAAGTCTGTGTGTGGTGGCAAATGGAAATTTTTGGTGAGTCTTTTTTGGGGGGTCTTTTTTTTTCTCCATTTGAGGCTGGAGTCAAATTTTTCCATAAATTTCCACTCTGTGTAAATCTCTCCCAAGTTCCTGAATTGGCTTTGCTTGACAATCTTCGTTGGGCTGTGACCTTAGGGTGTTTCAATCCACACTCTTCCCTTTCAGTCAACTTTCGATAGATATGCTTTGATAGAGTAATGTCAGCTATAATCACCTACATTTCCTGGAAATATTTCACTTCACATGTAATTAATTTAGAATTTAAGAGAGTTTTACTTTTTAAATGAAATTTAATTGTAATTTCTACACTGTAAAAAATAAACGTAAATTTTACGGTAAAAAACTGGCAGCTGTGGTTGCCAGAATTTTACCGTAAAAAATACGTTATTGCACTGTAAAAAAATAAAGCGTAAATTTTACGGTAAAAATACGGCAGCTGTGGTTGCCAGAATTTTACCGTAAAAAATACGTTATTGCACTGTAAAAAAATAAAGCGTAAATTTTACGGTAAAAATACGGCAGCTGTGGTTGCCAGAAGTTTACCGTAAAAAATATGGTAGCAATGTTTTTAGGTTGTACGGAATTGCACTCATTTTACGGATTCCAATTGGTTTTTTTTCTAGCCTGGCCAGGAATCGAGCCCAGACCCTGGCAGGGCAAGGCGACAGTGCTAACCACTACACTACTGTGCTTGCTACACAAATGTTGTCGTTGTTGGAGTTGTGAGGGACGCGGGGAAACCGAGGAAGTCCAACAATTGCACAGCAAAAAACAAAAAACAATTCCACAGCAAACACATCGTCGCTTTGCACCACCAGGGTCTGGGTTCAAATCCTGGCCATGCTTGAAAAAAAAGAAACAATTAAAATCCATAGGAATATACAGTATAATGAGTTTAATCCTGTACAACCAAAAATGTTGATACCTTTTTTTTATGGTAAACTTCTGGCAACCACAGCTGCCGTTTTTTTTTTACCGTAAAATTTACGGCTTATTTTTTTACAGTGCAATAACGTATTTTTTACGGTAAAATTCTGGCAACCACAGCTGCCGGGTTTTTTACCGTAAAATTTACAATTTATTTTTTACAGTGTATTTTTTGGAGATTCTACCCCCCCCGCCCCCCCCCCTATCTATCTCTCCTGGTAGACAGTATACTAAAAATGATTCCTGTTATTCCTCCAATTCCCCCACATCTTTACCACCAGAAATGACGTTCTGTTGCATCCATAGCTCTCGGATCCCATGCTCACACCTTTACAAAGCAAGGCTTTCTTCACCACATCCTTTCACAACTAAGGACATCAATGCATCTCATAGTTCTGGCTCCGTTCCCCTTACTCCAAACTGGACACACTCATTCTGATTCTAAAAGCCAAGGAATGTCCTTAAGCAAACCCATAATTATAGACCCATTTCTAACATACCCCTATTCTGGACAAACTACTTGAGCATGTGATAGAAGCTCAGATAAAAAAATTAAAAATAAAAGACTTAGCCTCCAAAGACCTGTTTGAGGAATTTCATTCTGGCGTTCGGTTAGTAATTCACACTTGTCAGTGTTAGAATTTATTTGGTGGTTTAAACTGCCTGTGTGATGCTGAACATATGTTTTTTGCTGGGTTTTACACACTATCCCATGACAGATTCTGGACTCAAATAGAAAAAATAGTTGGCCTTTATGGTACTGCTCTTTCTAAGTTCCCATGCTGTCTTTCTCACACACAGCAATTTAGTTTAATCACTACTGTAGGTCTATGTTAAGCTTGTCATGCCTCTCTTATGGCGTTCCCCAGGGTTCAGTACCTGGCCTGCTCTTATTCACTATATCTTTGCTCCCCCTTGGTAATATCATCAGGATAGGATCTAAAGGATCTAAGGATCTAAAGTTTAGCTGTTATGGTTCATGTTGACTTTTTCAAGGCCTTTGCATGGCCTCTTTTTCTACCTTATCTGGCTGTTTCTATGATGTTGATGTAAATTTGTTTACGGTGAATTAAAAGGCTTCAAATTCATCAAGCTCATGCCAGAATGATGGTGACACTCATTTGCACACTGAGCCAGATTTCTCTGCTTTATAACCTGCACGGGTGAAACAGAGCTCTCCATTAAAATGAAATGAATAGCATGTGGTGCTGCGAAATTGCAACAGCCTTTTGCTGCATTGGTTGTCTGTCTGACCGAAAAGACCAGGATACGTACAAAATTTTAATGGCTCAATGATAGCAAATCTGAAGTCATGATAATTGCAGACTATGCCGTTCTAAAAAAAAATGAAATACCACTCGTTGACAAACACCTCAACTTAGGTAAAAGACATGATGTCATTTTATATTCATCATTTGAACCTCATATTATCTTTTCAGCATGTTAACAGATATTTTGCTTTCTTAATTTTAAGAAACGTACAGTAGGTGCTCGCATGGGTTTCAGATATTTTACATTTTGAAGGATGTAATAGATGTTAGCCTTTTGCCCTCTATCTAATACTGCATCACCACCAGACACCACTGAGGACAACATGCACCTGCAGATAAGAAAAAATCCTCCGACAAAGACTAGAGACACTTTTTTCTGTCTGTTGGTCACTCGTACATTTGTATCACAATGGTATCATTGTTAAGAATGACTAATTTCCAACTCATCTCAGACACATATCCTATTATAACTCGATCTGCTCCCAAAGCCTTAAACCTGTATGAGCAAACTTGAAATGCATGTCTTATAAACAAATGAATAAGTTTCACAGATGATCAGAGTGTATACTGTATGTATAAACCCGTGTCCAACGCCAACGCCACATAAGAGCCACGAAACAACCAGTTTATTTACATTCTGAAATCACACTGCTTTATCACCTTCCAAGGATTGTGATCATCAACAGAAAGAAAAACAACCAAGCAATTATATGAAATACTGTTTACTACCTGTTTTCCAGTATGTGAAGGACTGTTGAAAATTTATCTGACTGTAGTGTTATAATAATACAAATTTAAAAATGGATAAAGCTTAAATCACTTGGATTTGATCTTCACATTTGACCAAAAATCAGAGGTGAAAGGGTTCTCTTCTAAAATTTCTAATGTAAATATAAATCGTGACATTGTGTTGGTGATAATAATGATCACGTCCTACACGTTCTAGCTGTTTTAAGGAAAAAGCACTGATGCCTTGCACCTCCAGGGTCTGGGTTCGATTCCCACCTCGGGGTCTGTGTGCATGAAGTTTGCATGTTCTCACTGTGCTTAGTTGTGTTTCCTCCGGTTTCCTAGACACATGCATATTAGACTAATTGGCGTTCCTTAAAATTTTGTTTGTATGAATGTTGAATATGGGAATAAATGCAATAGTCACCACTGGCCTCCACAGTCTGTAGTTGGACTACAGAGGTTCCAAGATGGATAGATGGATGGATTTTTCATATATACCTTAAAGCACAGTGAAATTATTTTTTCAAATATCCCAGTAAGGACATTGGGGTCAGAGTTCACAGTAAGGCAGAATACCTCAATAGGGTTGCTAAAGGGTTCAACACTGACAGCTTTGGCGTTGCTGGTGCTGAGCTTCCAATCAGTAAACCTGAGCCTTAACCAGTTGAGCCACCACTGCCCAACACTGTACCATACTGTATAATGAACCAAAAATGTCCAGTAAATTTCAAAGGCAGGGAATGCACACAAGTGATAATAAAAGAAAAAAAAAAAAGTTGGATATCTCATTCTATAGAGGACATATATTTATATTGCTCGAATGTTTTGTGTTTAATTGCCCCCTTAGACACTCCCCACACACACAAACACACACACACACACACACACACACACACACACACACACACACACACTCACATGCACATGCATTGTTCAAAGATTCACTGAACAATTTGGGGATCAAAATTATGTAAATCATACACTATGACCTTTATAGTGATCAGATCGAAGTCAAGTGACAGAATAGACACTGTGCGTCATCATCATTCAAACATCAACTGAAGGAATGCTTTTTTGGAGGAATCCCATTCATTGATCCACTCTTCTTATAGAACTTTTGCAGAATCAATGCAAAAGTGCATTAAGCTTCTCTGGTGGCTTGTGTTGGCAAAACTGCCTTTTACTAAAAAAATTCATCTTCTTTTGTTTTTTTAATTATCTTTCATTTGTTCCCTTTTGACTATGTACCATTCACTGGCCGTTTCATTAGGTTCAACTTATTGTTAGCGAAAATATCAAATCAATCAATCAAAGTTCAAACTGAGCATCAGAATGGCGGACGAAAGTTGATTTTGAACGTGGCATAAAAGCAATAGCGAAAAAGAAAAGTTGATTTACACGGATTCACCAAAATTATACAATAGAAGATTAGAAAAGTATTGTCTCGTCTGCTGAGTCTCGATCTCCACGGCAACCTTGGATGGTGGGGTCGGAATTTGGTGTAATCAGCATAAAAGCATGAATCCTGCTTTATATAGGCTGGTTCAGCCTGCTGGTGGTGGTGTGATGGTCTGGGGATACAGTATTTTCTTAGCACACACAGTGGATCATTTAGCACCATATTCCTTAAAGCATAGTTTAAATAACCTGAGTACTTTTGCTAACCATGTCCATCCTTTTTTGACCACAGGATAAAGCTCCATACTGTACCACAAAGCTGAAATCATCTCAAACTGGCTTGTTGAAGATGAAAATGAGTCTCAAATGGCTAAGAGAGCATCTTTTGCTCTCTGAATGTAGTGGAACAGGAGATTCACAGCATGGATGTGCAGCCGACAAATCTGTAGCAACCGTGTGATATAATCATGTCAATACGGATCAAAATCACTAAGGAAGGTTTTCAGCACCTTGTTGAACCAAAGGGTCCCACAGAGTACTAGCAGGGTGTACCTAATAAAGTGGCCTGTGAGTGTATTTAGGCAAAGGTTTTTTTTTTGTTTGTTTAAAAACTTTAATGTATCATTTATCTTTGTTTAAAAAAGTCAGACTTCTGAATTTCATGAAATTAAATTCCAACCCTGCTTTTGACTGCTTTCGACTGTTCTGAGGAACACGGAGAATGGTAGCGAATGTTCCCGACATATTATATTCCTGTCACTGCTAGGAATATAATTTGGATGTGTGGCTGGTTGGCGAACCATTACTGGATGTCACATCTATCTCATTCAACAATAGAGTGTTGTCTGGAACACTGGGGTGTCTCTCAGGGAATATGCAGGGAACATTCATCGAAATGAGACCTTTTAGAAGGTAATAGTGACTATACAAGGTTTTGAAAATGTACTGCAGGAGTATGTTCTTCATATAGTTTATTGTTACTTTTTGTCCAGCTTTATACCATTTTCGTCCTGCTGTAAAACCCAGCTCACCATTATATGTAAACTGGTTCCAGTGTTCTCTCAGTGAAGATGTATTCTACTGTATGTAGAAACATTAACAACGACACAGTGAATACTGTATTCAGCGATTCTCATCCAACATGGATCACATGTTCTTAGCTTCTTCTTAAAAAAGTCTACATGGATTTGTTCATGCCTGTTCACTTTCCTCTTATTATATAACCATCAGTCCTTCACTTATATTTAGTAGCCGCTTTAAACTCAATCGTGGGGGGTGGGGGGGGGGGGGGGGGGGGTAGTGAATCCAGGGCCTATTTATAAAATAATCAGTTGTTATGTAACGAACTCAACATTTTAGGAGTCCTGTTATAGGAAAATAATCAACAACCAGGCATGTGTGATGCTGCCCAAAATAAATTCATTTAATATGTGACATATTCTGTGTTCTGAACATGTTTCATGGTATTTGGGAACATTGTGGAATATTAGTTACAGTAACATTATGGAACACTCTACAACATTATAAAACACTGTACTTGAACTATTTAACATAAGTTTCTATACTGTAGGTTTTAGATGTTTTTTTTTTTAAAAAACCTTCTTTGCGACAATGACCATTGTTAAAAGAGCTATCTAAATAACTTTTTGAACTGTATTTTATTGGATATTAGTGTAAAAATATATTTTATTGGATATTAGTGTAAACATTGTTTAATCTAGTAAAAAATGGTTTTATTTTGTGATTTCTTTAAAAACATTAACAAATTGTTAAACTTATAAAAAAATTCCTTATAGGTTCGATTTAGATATATATACATTTCTGCTGTGTATGCAGTACTACATTTTACTGTTTACAGTTTTTATATACTTGAAATTTTTAGCCACAAAAATCTTGATGCTACTAGAGCTCTCCGACCATTGAAGTGATTATTTATTTTGATGAATGAATAAATAATAATAATAATAATAATAATAATAATATACTGTAATGTAATGATAATGCTTGTGGTAGGAATAATTTAAAAAAAGTTATTTTGCAAATAAATGAGCAAATTAGCAAACGAGAATGCAAAGAAAATATACAGGGCCTCCAATACTTTATTCTAAACAGTTTATGCTTATTAACTTAAACAGATTATATTAATATTACTTTAGTAAAAAAATGAATTGCTCCTAGAACAGCATATAATGAAGTTTGATGAACTGGGGAAAGTACAGTATGAGTGTGTGATTGAGTGAGAGAGAGATTGAGAGAGAGACTGCTACCAGGAGAGTATGAATTGGCCGAGTATCCCCTTGCCATCCGGGATATAAAGCCGAGACAGGTCCTGAGTGAACGCAGTCTGGCTGTGGAGACGGGAGGACACAAGACAGCAGAGACTATGTGCTCAGTATACAAGCGTTGAGGTTGAGACGGAGCTGCACTTCCTCCTCCACTGGTAAAAATATCAAAATATAAGGAACACCTTTTCCCAAATTTTCCAAAATTTTCACAAATTAACAGATTTGTAATTTAAAAAAGAATAATTTTAGGAGAAGATCCCACTGCTGCCCTCGCCACAAAATATGTGTCAGAGTGTGAGAGAGACAGCGAGACACAGCGTGAACACACCCTGAATATCCCTAACACCAAGTACTCAGAATTTAACCTCACTACTGTTCAGAACACTAATCAGTTTTTGCTGTTAATATTGATGCTTTTTGTTGATCTTGGTTTTATTGTTTAGCTACTATGTTTTTTTCCTTCATATTTTATATGTTTATAACGTACTGTATATACAGTACACTACCCATTAAAAGTTTGGGATCACTTTCTTACTCCATGGTCTTTCCTGATTTCTGCTTCTTTCTACACTGTATAACAATGATGAAGGCATCCAAAATAGGCAGTAATCTCGTTTGAACAGTTAATTTGGAGATGTATCTGCTAGTCATGATCTGTAAAGTCTTCATAACGCCTCTAGTCGGAGGTGCGGATTGTTAACTGGTGATTTTTGAGGCTGGTAACTCTAAATGACCAAAAGGTAAGGCTTGGTCTTGCTTTCCTGGGAAGATCTTCATGAAACACAGATTCATCATGGAGCTTGATGGGTTTCACAAATGCACTTGACACAATACTGTTCTTGCACGAACTATTCCAGAAAGTTGTTGTTGTTTAATAAATACCTACGGCGTGTGTGTGTGTGAGTGATGGAGAGATGGTCAGTCTGTGTGTGTGTGTGTGAGGGATGGAGAGATGGTTAGTGTGTGTGTGTGTGTGTGTGTGTGTGTGTGGGAGAGAGAGAGAGTGTGTGTGAGAAGGATGGAGAGATGGTCAGTCTGTGTGCGTGTGTGAAAGAGAGAGAGAGAGAGTGTGTGTGTGTGTGTGTGAGAGAGAGAGAGAGAGAGAGAGTGTAAGGGATGGAGAGATGATGAGTGTGTGAGAGAAAGAAAGAGATGGCCAGTCTGTGTGTGTGAGGGATGGAGAGATGCTTAGTGTGTGTGTGTGTGTGTGTGAGAAGGATGGAGAGATGGTCAGTCTGTGTGTGTGTGAGAGAGAGAGTGTGTGTGAGAGGGATGGAGAGATAGTGTGTATGTGAGAGAGAGAGTGTGTGTGAGAGGGATGGAGAGATAGTGTGTGTGTGTGTGAGTAAGGGATGGAGAGATGATGAGTGTGTAAGAGAAAGAAAGAGATGGTCAGTGTGTGTGTGTGTGTGTGTGTGTGAGGGATGGAGAATGGGTAGTGTTTGAGAGAGAGTGTGTGTGTGTGTGTGTATGTGAGGGATGGAAAGATGGTGAGTTGTGCTTGACGCTGATTGGTCCATCCGCGCGTTCACGTGCACGGTCTAACTTCAGTTTCACCGAGTTTACATCCGGGTTCTTTTCCCTAGGCAATGGGGCCGCGGTACTTCCGTTCCTTAGGCAAAGTGAAATAAATTCGCCGCACCGGCACATAAAGTAGTCCTCTTCTTCAAACTCACCTTTTCATTCCAACGCGGCCGGTTTATTGCCGCAGACTGTACCGGTATCAGTCTGTTTTCCGTGGTAGCCCTGAGATGATAGGAACATTCTGTGTAATGTGTGTTTTAACCCTGCACCCTCTCCCTGTCCCAGTCTCTCTCTCTCTCTCTCTCGCTCTGGCTTCCTGCGCGGAGGGATACGCGGTGCTGTGCTCAGGCCCGGCTGAATGAGATTGAAGAAGAGTTCTTGTTTTGTATGGCAGTTTCTCTGCTTTTCATACAGCTTTTTTTTTAAAAAAAAGGAATTGAAGTCGTTTGATAAGGAATGCTTTATCACGCGATATGAAGACTGCGGCGTATCGGAGGGAGTAAAGTCACACACGGGACGGGATCCGGAGCGGAATATCGGGGCTGAGCGGAGATCTATTTATTTAAATCATTAGCGTGTGTGTGTGTGTGTGTGAGAGAGAGAGGAGAGAGCGAGGGCTGCCTGACTGCCTGCTGGCGGAGTGAGGACCAGGGTGAGTGTGTGTGCGTGTGTCCACATTCCTGCCTTACAAGCACAACTTTCAATACAATGTCAATAACAGATTTCTGATTATTCTAGGAGTTGGCCGAGAGTGAAAAGAGAGAGAGAGAGTGACGGAGAGAGAGATGGAGAGAGGGAGGGGGTGATATCTCGAGCGTACTTTGCGTTCATTAGCTATGTGAAGCAGTTATAAACGCTTATACACACACTTAGCATCCGGGTACATCATGCTAGTCGTGTTAAACGGGCCTGTGTCCAAAGCAAGTTTCAACAAATGCTTTATAACACCGTAATAACACGCGAGTGAGGCCTGAGTGAGCGGCGGTGAAGCAGCAGGAGGATGGAGGATGAGGAGAGCCGGAGGGAGCCGGCGGTGCTCAAGGCCTGTGCTGACCCACAGCAAGTGCACTCAGGCTGGACCGCAGCGTAGCGTAGAGCGGTCGGAGTTGCTCCGTGTTGCCAGAGTGGACGCTTTCCCTCCCACACGCGGCTCACCTTTTATACCTGGCAGTCACTTAATCGCTAGCGTGTAGTTTAGCGGAGTTACAGCTCAGAGTGGTGAACTGGGTGAATTCTTTAAACATCTGGCAACCCGGACACGGCCGTTGGAAGCTCAGTATGTGCTTTCTGAATTTCTCATGGTGGTATTGGTAACATTTATTCTCATTAAAGGCGGCTCAGTGGATAGCACTGTCGCCTCCTACCGCCCCTCCAGGGTCCGGGTTCGATTCCCACATCGGGGTCCGTGTGCGTGGAGTTTGCATGCTCTCCCTGTGCTTGGTGGGTTTCCTCAGGGTACTCCAGTTTCCTTCCACAGTCCAAAGACATGCAGATTAGTCTAATTGGTGTTGCTAAATTTCCCGAAGTGTGCGATTGTTGACCGGAGGTTCTACCACGGTTGTAAAATGGAAATAAATTTAAACAACAACTCCCCCAAAAAACCTTCCTATCAGTGTTTGACTGATGGTTCTTATACTTAGTAACCTAGAAACCCAGTGTAAGGATCTGTCCAGTGACGAAAACTTTTCTAAGTTGCTCTGGATAAGAGCGCCTGCCAATTCCCTAAATGTAAATAAATACAGCGGTCATCACCATTGGCCTCCACAGTCCTTAGTAGGACTACAGAGGTTCCTAGATGTATGGATTTTCATTGAAATGCATTTATTTTATTCTTATTTAATCCATCTTTCTCTACGTAATACTACTGGCCTGCTTATTCCCATACAGCATATTTCTGTACAAAGGTAAGTTAATTAATACTTATTCGACCCTGGTTTATAGATGTGTGAGTATGACGTGTTAGTGAAGTAGCTGTCGTGAATTTGATGACATACTGTAAGATTTCAGGTTTATTTATACTCATTATTACTCACCGATGTGTATTTTGGGCATCAGTGGCTCAGTGGTAGGTTTCTCGCCTGCCATGCGGAAGGCCCAGGTTCAATTCCCAGCCACTGGATGCACTGCTGGACCCAAGCCCGGATAAAATGGGTGGGTTGTGTCAGGAAGAAAGGGCATCCTGGGATCCCTTGGCATCCTGTGCCAAGTTGTGTGTGTGGATCGGACGGTCCACTGTGGCGACCCCTTTGACGGGAGCAGCTGAAAGGAGCATATACTCAGGGATGTGTATTTACAGTCTTTTAGACAAAATGAAAAAAACTAAAAAGGAAAAGAAGTGAATCATATCTACATAACCCACAGGAGTAAATGGATGTTTAAAAAGTGATGTCAGGGCAGGAGTGTCAGGGCATGGCCCACTGTTCGAGTCTGATGTCTAACCTTCTAACACTCAGAGCATGTATTCTTGACGTTATAGCTGCCAGATTGCACGTTCAGTCTTTGGCTATTCTTCTTGATATATCTGCTGTAACTCTACCAGATGGACAGCTCTGTCTTCTTAAGTCCTTTAAAGCCCAGTCTGTTATTCAGTTGATATGAATCATCCAGTGAAACTAATCAACTCTTTTTGTTTGTTTGTTTTTCTTTGGATTTTGCCATATGTTTTAGATGGTTATCATGTTTAATAGAACAGAGGACTTTTATTTGTCTACCAAAAACAAGAGTTAAAGACAGATAACACAAAAAAGTCGGCAGAACTATCATTATGTGACGCTTTATATGATTTGAATTTGTTACAAACAAAACAACCTGCTCTGTTAAAAAGCCATCCTAATGTCTAGTAGTTATTGTGATTAACTGCAGCCGGTGCACGTGTGTGTGTGTGTGTGTGTGTGTGTGAGACATTCTGATTATACTTGTGAAATGAACAGAAAAGCATACTGATGTAATTTATCAAGTTGATGTCACGTAGCCGTGTTTGAGGATGGAAGTTCATGGTGGTTTTGTTTTAATAGCCATAATAGTGGAGAGTGTTAATCATATGGGAGTAACGGGGTGGACAAATTCCTACTATAGCAAGTAAACACTCCATTGTGCCGTCCAGAGCCATGGTTTGTTCACCTGGAGAGCTGACTCGGCTAAAAGTGCGAGCTAACAGGATGTAATAAAAAATAAACAACGCTAATACAGATTAAGGGAACCAAATCGTGTGTTAATTCCTATGGCGAGATGAATAGGCTAATTTGATATGTAGATCTTAATTTCAAAAATAATAATAAAAAAAAAAATCAATAAATAGTGCTTGCTTAAGATGTTAAGATGTCCCTGTTCATGGTCAGGAACTCGGTGCTCACATCTATGATTTTTTTCGCCGGACTCCATCTGAATGTCCAATACTCTCAAGAACTAGTGATGATGTTTGTAGGCAGATTCAGTTGTGCTCAAGGTCAAAGCAAGGTCAAATGTCTGAAATAGATTTTCTTGATAATCTTCTTCCCTGCTGTTAAAAAGAAGGTCTGATCAGAACAGCAGTGCTGCTTGTATCGAGTTCTGCTTGTGAAATCTATAACCCTGACTCTTTATCTCACTGTGATGATCAGGTAAATAAACATCACACATATCACTGAAGGTAGCTGGCTCGGATTATCAGTAACAGATTCAATTTCAAATTCAAAGCAGCTTTACAAAATAAAAAAAAATGGAAATAAATTGGAAAAATGTAAGCAAACAATTATAAATAATAGTGATCAGATCGTCCCTGATGTGCAGGCGGGGGTTGAGAGTGGCAAGGAAAACCTCAAACGGAGATGTCAAACTACTGAACTACGAGTGGCAATGCCTGTCCCGTGTTTGAGCTTAAACGCTACATTGAAAATGAAGTCATTCGCTTGTGCCCTTATCGTCTTTTGGGAAGCTTGCTGAAACTTTCAGCTACAAGCACTGGTGTTCTCTACAGTAAAGCCCCGATTTTATTTTTTACACATATAAGTTAGACATATAATGCTGAAGATGTGTGTGCCAAAAAAGCTACTTCTGAAGTTTATGTAACATATAAGGTTTACAATTATATTTGTATAGCACTTTTAATAACGAACATTGTCTCAAAGCAGCCAAGTGACCGATCTTGCTTCTTAAGTTGCTAACTTCCCCAAAATGGGCATTTTTCAGCCTTCTACTGTCTCGCTTCAAACAATAATCATTTAAAATTCAAATTATTCATATTTCTTTATAAGTTTTGATACTAAAATTGTTGTTCTATAAGCATATGACCTGTAAAAAATGTTTTTTTGGTAAACTTAAAAAGCTGTCTATAACCATGAAAAATTCATGTTGCAATATCTTAATAATTTAGCATTTTATTGTAGAATAATGCACTTTTTCAGGTTTATGTCTTTTCAATTGGCCAAGTTTCATCTGATTGACAATTAAGGTCAGTGAAAAATTAGAATTTCAAAAGGGCATAAAATTATATTGATCAAACTTTTTATCTGATAAAAATATAAATGTGTTATATTTACAAAAATCTAAGCATGGATCGGGAGATGAGACGTACAGTATTATGTGTTATGATTATTATTATGAAGTATTTTGAAAAAATGGTGTTATATGATCCTGTCAGAAAATTCACCTTTTCACCTAGAGTAGGTGAGACACTTTTTACCACGTTTTGGTAGATATTTTTTTTACTATTTGGCCGATTCCTTGGACATATTCCCAATAGTCATGTCAATATCACACAACATTTTAAAACTTGTACAATAAACCAAAATGACTTGTTTAATATAGTTTTTTATGTTGTGTAAGTGCTACAGTATATAAGTAGACATTCAAAAATTATTTAAAAAGTCTGAACTTCAGATTTCTTACAATTACTGTATTTCTTTAGTAAAGTATAAGCAAATAGTGTTTATTTATTGTAGAGCGCATGGCTTTTCTGATGTCAGGGCTACACCGAAATCAATGTGAGACTCCAAATCCCAGGCCCACAAACATGGATCAAAATGGATCACATTGACCTGATTACTGATTGTGTGCACCTGTCACCCATTTCACTCACTTCTACAGTCACAGTGTGTAAGGACTTTCACACTGCACACACTTTGTGAAGGATACACTCTGTATCTGGTTACCAAGTCGAGAGAATATTCCTTTCATCACGCATATTGATCAGGTTTCTGGTTTTCACATAATCTGGAGACCTGAGTGTTGCCTGCGTGCCACTTGTCTAATTCTGTCTAATGGGTTTGTTTTGATCTCAAAGATTAGTAAAGGCCTAGTACACACGTGCATTTATTTTTAAAAACATGTTTTTCCCTCCTTTGATAAAAAACACGCTGTCAAAGCGACAGGCAGTGATATAACCCCAATTATACAACAATTAGTTCTGACCAAGTAGTGTGATTGGACGAGAGGCATTTCAAAAGTGGTGATAATAGATGCTACATCAACGGTCATTTAACGATATGCATCACACGGCGTCACAGGTGTTCTTTCAATCGTTAATTACACTACCCGTTAGTTGTAGCATGGGTGAGAGTAGGCCTGGCGGTCCGCAGTACTGAAGAGAGAGCAGCTAACTGCCAAAACTAACATTCAGCACCAGTCACAGAAGCACTTTCAGATATCATTACATATCTGATGTCATTATGTCATCTTAAACAACACCCTGTCTCACTTTGACGTTGTTCTCGAATTGCCTTTGAACCATCCGTGTTGTTTTCAAGAGATTCTACACCCTATATAGCGCACTGCCTTCCCATTTTAACTATTTAGGATTAAACCTCAGATGTTAGCTGTTATTCTAAAGTGTAATAAGTGGAGATATGAAGTAAATCTAGTAAGTTTCTCAGGACTAACCTTCTGGCTAACCGTCTGGCTTATTCTCCTGGGCCCGTATTCACAAAGCTTCTTAGAATTTTCTCAGAGAGCTCCTTTCTTAGCTTAAAAAGTCCTAGCTGGGAGTCCTAGACTAAAAGTGATTTAGGAAGCTTCTCAGAGCTGAGTAAGGAAAGCACAAGAACCTTTATCTTTGGGAGAGGGTGTGGTTGACCTCTGACCTCTGCAAAGGTCTTGAAATGTGCTCTTTATGAAAATAGAAAACATGATAATAGAACAGACAGTAAAATCATATTGTTTGTGTGTGAAGAAATGGTATAATCATGACTACAGGCTACTTTGTGCAAAGTTTCTGTTATAGGCTAAATATCTTAAAGATACTGTAATTAAACGGCCAAATGTTGAAAATGTGCCTACTTTTGAAGCAACCAATTTCCACACAATAGTTAGTTACTATATTTAAGTTCTTACATTTATTTGCCATACTGATTTTATTACTTGTAATCCATTTTAGATTGATGGGAGCAAAATGGCTCAGATTTTACCAACTTACATGATTGTAGGACAGTTTGTTTAAGTTTTATTTTTGGATGGTATGTAGACAACAATCCAAGAGAGATGGAAAGAGGTAAGACAACAAGAAAACCAAATTGTACAGAAGAGCAGTGTTTACTTTTAGCTTTACGTTCAGTGTTTGGAGAAGATTTCTTCTTTCTGCCATTTTGTCCTCTGCTATAGAAACTCTTAAGCCTCTTAAAAGTCCTCCTCTCTACCTTTAACAATTTTTACCTTAGGAGCTGTTTTTAGGGCTAAGATGTTTTGTATGTCATTTTTACCTTTACTAAGATTTAGTCCTAAATGTAAGGGGAAATTCTAAGAAATCGTCATAATTCTAAGAACTTCGTCACTAGAAGCAACGTTTAGGCTTAAGACACTTTGTGAATACGGGCCCTGATCGTTTGTCTACATACAGTAGTTCCGATGGAAATTTAAAGGTACTACGCATAAACTGTTGATGATAAATGGCATTTGTGGAACTGTTATATAAAAGCAGTATCATACTCAAGGTCGTGCTGTTGTGCTGAATATCAGCACAGCTGTGATATCGTCAGACTGCACCCCCGTGTGTGACATTGTTTAAATGTAAAGCCATGGTGACCAATCAGGAGCCTGAAAACCAAAAAAAAAATATCGCAAAATTTGCGAGACAATTTTTTCTTTTTTGCGCGCTGCTAAAATGGCTTCACAGGTCTGGCAGTTCTACGTGTTGTGTGAAAAAAACAATACATTAGCAATCGACAACCTGTGTAACAAGCCAATTCCACGAGGTGGGAAGCACATAAAAGCATTTTAACACCACGAACCTCATCAGACATTTGAGAGAGCGGGAGAGTTCGCGCGCCGCCACTCACTCAGCTGTCGGTAATTCCCCTATCTCACCTAGGCGGTTTCGCGTTTGTCATGTTTGTCAAACGTTTAATTTTTTAAACAAGTTTTTAAACATTAAAAATGAAACATTTTTTGGGCGGTCCTCATGGATGCCTGCGGTCCTTGCAGAACTTCCGGCGACTCGCGTTCTACTTTATTACTTTATTAACTTAATTTAATTATTTTAAATAACTAAATTATTTTATTTAAGCTCTAAGCTGTTCCCAGGCTGCTATTTCTTAAGTTGACATGTTACACATGTTGCTTGCCAATAAATACAGTTGTCAATTCATGATATTCCTCTTCGTGTAATTTCAATACTTAATTTACACTGTTGTTAGATATAGTTTAATAAATAATGCTACATGATAAGGCGTTGAGTAGACCCTGCAATCGGTGATCGGTATCGGCCGATACAGCTTCTAGTGATCGGTGATCGGCCCCAAAAATCCTGATCGGAGCACCCCTAGAAGTTTGAATTTGGGTGTGGATGAAATGCCTAAACACATAGAAAACACAACTTTTAAAAATGGAAACAGGCCTCAATTTGGTATTGATAAGGTATAACAAAAGGTTTCGTAAGTGAAAGTGTCATTACAGAGAATGTAAAAATCGTTCTTATCCAAATGTCTGCTCGTGTAGATGTGAGAAAGTAGCTATTTAAAAACATGCTAAGAAAGCTGTTGTATCACAAAACAGACTGAAAGTAAATATATATATATTTTCCCTGCTTGTCCCTAGTCTTGTGGCCTTCGCTGTCCTCATGGAACTGAATAGTCTTCCTCGTGGTTTGTTCTGTGGTGTTGTTTGCGTATGAGCTCTTTTTTTATAATGTATTAGTAGATTAAAATGGAGTATTCGTAACAGCCGTACTCTCCTAAAATACACGTATTAGAGTCTGGCTAGCTGATGGATGTTGGTTATTGTGCTAGCGTGAGAGACATGCGACGGCTTTGTTCCGCACTTTTGCTCGGGTTTGTCCAAGTTTTCAGTGAAATGATCATCCGTCACATTCGCACGCTAAATAATCCACCTGGTAACATCATTTTCCTGTCAGGCAGATCACACCTCGTCTGATGTGTGTAGTCCCGCAGCATAAAGGCTTATTTTATTATTTTATTATAACTTATTTGTTCTGCAAGTAAATCTGAATAAAATCCACAATCACTCAGATACGACATCTGCGTGTCCCAGGAAGGGGATTTGTTAATTAACATTAGGTTAGGCTGCCTAAGTGGCAGGTTGCTCTTTCTGAGCCAGGCTGATGTTTGTGATGTGTTTCCCCTCCGGAAAAGTTTATAGCTCCTGCAAGGAATGTCAGCAACACAAGAACATTACTCTACATTTCATCTTCAACTGGTTGCTGTTGGTGATTAACCTGTAACAGTGTAAAGTGGGAAATAAGACAAGAACTAAAAGCTGGTGTTAATCGTTGATACTGATCTGGAGTCATTTTATTCTCAGGATTTAAAAAACGTTATTTTATAATATTTGATGGAGGAAGAGGATCAGTCAGTATGGTCATAATGGTGACTAAAATATAAAAATATATTCCTTCATGTACACGGTGAGAACAACAGATCATATTTGGAAAGGGAACCACCAGTCACCCCCCGATACACTATTATCACGATACATGATTTATAGTACGATCCTGTAAATATCACGATTTTATAAATATTCCAATATTTTTTTTTCTCAACAAAAGTTAACACAGCTTTATTCAAGAGCTTCACAACCGAATGAGTAATTGAATGTAGCCCGTTCTTTATAAGTTTAGTTTCACACTTAAAAACCAAGTGCAACAATACAGAATAACCTCCAATACATTTAACTTCAAATAAAACAAAATAGCTACATTTTTACCGAGCAGCACGTGTCATCCACTATTCACCAAAAGTCTCAAATCTTAACTTGACAATGAGTGCGTCTTAAGCAGTTGCGAGCATGCGTGTGTGTGTGTGTGTGTGTGTGTGTGTGTGTGTGTGTGTGTGTGTGGCTTCGAGCCCACAGTGTTTTGAGACTGGTGTAAGTGTGTGTAATGTGTGGGATTTGAGACGAATTCAGAGTTTTACAGGGTTTAATAATGTGACGCCATAAAACTTCAATTCAATTTCAATTCACTTTTATTTATATAGTGCTCTTGACATTAGTTTTTGTCGCAAATCAGCTTTACAGACTAAAAAAAAATATATGGAAAGGACTTTGAAAAATGTGTGGAAATGTAGTGTATATAAATCTCAAAATGATCAGATCGTCCATGATGTGCAGGCCGAGGGTGACGGTGGCAAGGAAAAACTCCCTGAGAAACCTTGCGTGGAACCAGACTCCCCAGGGAACCCATCCTCATTTGGGTGATTATTTGAATGGGATTGATCGGACGTCATACTGAGTGTTAGGAGGCTGGAGGTTCAGTATAACATCAAATGTGTTTAAGCTAATATGGTGTCCATTTTTTTGTTATTGGAGACTCAGGTACAAACCTGTTTGTGGGAATTTGTGTTTCCGTTCACAATCGGGTGTATCCGCGTCTGATGGGCAGTTCGCTCGTCAAGGCTGATCAAGCTGAAAACCAGCCAATCCTGTTCACTGGCTGATTGACCAGTGAAGATGTAAAAAATTGATTAAAAAATATTTATGTAGTCCAAAGAATCGTAAGAAATAACTGAATTGTTTTTTCCCAGTCACTAGATTATACCATTATTGAGACTGTAACTGGCAGAAATCTGGCCTTTATTATTAGTGTATTTTAATAAATTATGATTATTTACCATTTGTTGTTTCAAATCTAGTCAAATTTGAAGGAATGCTTTACAGGACCTCATAGGGGAGAAAAGCATGAGAATCATATCATTTGGCATTTAAGGCGGATAAGGCCTTTTAAATACCATATCGGCATTATTGCACTCACACTCCGCTTTTCTCCCAGTTGTGGATCGCCCATGGGGGCAGGTGTAGCGATGCTTATTTCAGCCTTTTAATAAACATGAGTCTTCATAAAGCCCTCTTTCACAACTCCGTACATTACACATTCCATAAAAATAGGAATTACATCGAATTGTTTTAAGATACATACAGGATTGACGGATCACCCTGTTTTTGTGCACGGAGCAAAAATAGTCCTAAATTCCATAAAACTTAATATTTAATTTCATATTCTTAGCTTGCTTTTCTGTTTTCGAACTGATGATCCAGTGACATCACCAAACCGCTACATTCTCCTTCTCCTTCTGAGACGACCTCCCAGGCTTGTAATCGCTTCTTTGAGGTGTTGTTTGTTTTCTCCCATCAGTCTCTTCATCATGAGGTGGAATGCGTGACTCAGTTGGGTTTGTCGTGTTGCAGTGCCTTTTGGGTCTTGCTGCAGGATTCTTCCCATGTTGTTGCTTGATAACGATTATCCCACCATCATTATTCATTCACTAATCATTATTCCATCATCAGTAATGATTAGTGAGCCTGTTCCAGAGGCAGCCATGCAAGCCCATGCTATGACTGACTGATGAGCCTGTATGTGTCAGATCATGAGCAGATCTTCTCATTCTCCACTTTTTCGGCTTAGTCGTCATTTTACTTAAAGTTTCATTTTGGTTGAACAACTCGCGTACGTATTAATCCTTTCTCAGCTTCAGAATGGCTCGCTTGTCTTCTCCCATAGAGAGCTCTCAAGATCTTCATGTCGGTTGACCCCTTTTTAACAATAAACAGCCAAAGATCCAAGAGCTGACATAGAGACCAGATTCGAGTTGTGTAACAGATCCAGATTTTAATATCAGGAGGTGAAAGCTGAAATTCTGTTCTGTCGTCTCGAATTCAGCATTTGAGCTCAAACCCAGATATTGCAAATAAAACAGGATCGCGCGTGTTGTTCCAGTACTTTCGGCGAGACTATAACTTGCTTGATGTTGCATCATTTTTGAACAAGGTCGTGATGCATCGTTTCAAAACGTTTACGCTCGCTCGAGGTTCAACAATGTTTTCATTCCTCATGTTTATTAAATGTCTGTCCAGCCTGGTAATAACTAGTTTTTACTTTATCTCATTATCAGCCGGATGAAATTATCAGCGAACCTGAAAAAAAACTGTAGCAGAGACATGCGGCCTCGTGGTGTTGATGAGTCAGAACCTGCCCGTGCTTATTTTTAACACTTAGTCAACAAAGAAAGGGAATGACCAATGCGCTAGTTGGAAAGCGCTTATATTCGTCTCTCACCAGCCTGCCTCTGGGACGAGGGAGTTAAGTTTCACGTCGGATTAGAAAAATGATTCTACTTCTTATTTCAGAGACGCTGCACTGAGATTTGGAAGGAAAAGTCCACTCTGAAAGCCTGAAACCTTAAAACCCATGTAGATTATATGATTAGTGCTGCTAATCTTTTGACTGGTGCTGTTTACAGTGAAGTTTAATAAGAAAAAAGCTTTTCAACCATCTCATAACATATGGCATAACAGTCAGATTTTGCTGTTAGTTTATAAAAACAAGTGCAACAGGAGCAAGCTTCTGTACTCACCATTTTCACAAATTTCATATTAATGAGAAATCCGATGCAGACTCGGGCGAGATGGCAAACATCCGATTCCAAGTGCCAAAACAACTACACTATAGCTATAAAACTACAGTATGTACCTGAATTATGAACATTCGAATTACGAATTTCCACAGATACGAATGGACCACGGTTCTATGAACATTCGTAGATGCTGACAAATCGCAGAAGTAACTCGCGTGTTTTGGACAAAAATAGAGGTGCAGCAGATACCAATTTTTACAATTATATACAATATTTTCATTGTGTAACTATGTGTATAAAATGGGCAAAAAATCTGGTATATTGTACGTGTTCAACAATGTTTTCATTCCGCGCGTGTCGGTCTCATCTGGGGAAGGGAAGAGATTTGGTCAAGTGGATTGGTATGCTTTACATTGTATATTTGCGTCAAAGGCGTATGAAACTCACTTTGTTGGACTTAAGAACAAATCCGACTTACGAACATGCTCCCAGAACTGAACTCGTTTGTCAGTCGGGGGACTGTATAAGGTGAGCAGAGTGTGTAGATGAGCAGGTGAAAGAGCTGGACAGACCAGCATCATGAGCTTAATCCCACCGACATCGCTATCAGCAATTAACTTAGAAGCAGTGTGGGTAATAGGTGGGATAGTGGCGTAGTGGTTAGCACTGTGGTCTCACACATCTATGGTCCAGGGTTTTATTCCCACCTCGGGTCTGTGTGTGTGGAGTTGGCATTTTTCTTCCAGGCTTTGAGGGTTTCCTCTGTGTTTGATTGGCAACCTGTCCAGGGTGTTCCCCGCCTCATTCCCTAAGTATCCTAGGGTTAGGCTCTAGGCCCCCACTGACCCTATACATATTCATGGCTGAGTACAAAACTCTTGATTATTGATCTGGATTTCCTATCTACCTAAAATATATAACAGAAACAAGTATGAATGAACGAAGAATGGCCGAAGAAGGACACATGGGATTTCCAGGTACCCCAGTGGCATTAGCATGATTATAAAATGACCTGTGGACACCAGTGTGTCCGTATCATGGAAAAGAATTGCTGGAGAAGGTGAAACTGTGAGACAAGACGTAAACGGATCCAGGAAGATCAGTGGCCACCTAAAAATGAGTCAAAACACAGTTTTAGCAGTATTCCGGAGGTATAGAACGCTATCTGCACAATCTAGCGCTGAGAAACAGACAGGCAAGTGCTTCAGACTTGGCACAGAGGGTTTATCATAGTTTTTGTGACAGCTCAGACGAGTGTGAAGGACATTGCATAATGTCAACCTTTCCACACGGCGTTAAAGGAAAAAAAAAACTTTGCCTGCTCTTTGTCACAAAACTACAAGATAAAACTTTGCTAAAAAAAACACGGAAAGAAGCTGATGGATATTTGAAGCACGTTTTTCAGTCGGATGAGACCATGATATACATGATATATGTGTCTCAAATGGGAGACACTATGTTTGACATGAACCTGGTCTACCGTGGTGGTCCTGAAAGTGAAGCACGGAGGTGGGTGTGTCATGATATGGGAGTGCATGAGCAAAAATGTGATGTGGAGATGACATTTATAGACGGCATCATGAACACCTGTGAACAGGCCACTGTGTGATGTGTGATGAGATGGCTCTTAGTCTCCAGAAGAGAAGTGACAATGATCCGACGCACACTGCCAAAACCATGTAAGAGTCTAAAAGAAGGAAAAACCAGCCAAGTGCGTCAATTGACCTGAAACCGATAGGAAACCTTAATGCTGTTTTAAAGAGAAAGGTAGCACGACGCAAGCTCTCCAGCAAACAACAGCTGGAAAATAAATATATATTTCTGAACCATGGCAGAACATCTGTCTAGAAATTCGATCAGCACTGATATCCTTCTTGTTAAGAACTATTGAGTCTTTTATCAGCAGAATGAAATTTGATACACAAAGTGAGTATTGAGAAAATGTGTTATAATTAGATTGTATTTGTGTATTTCTAGATTGTGATGATTCTTATTATTTCATTTCATTTAGTGGCAGTGTGTGAAGTTCAGTCAGCTGGCATGCATTTATGTTTTCGACTTTTTGCTACAGCGAGACGCCTGAAAGCAGTGTGTGTGTGTGTGTATGTGTGTATATATATATATATATATATATATATATACAAAAACATCGTCTGGCGGACATTTTCACGTTAAATAGCGACATCTCTGGACATATTCCATTCCATATCCCTTATGGCACACACATGTCTAGCCGATGTCGGACCCCAAATATATAAACGTATATCGACAACATGTAGCACAGAGAGGGTTTCCTGTGTCCAGAGACTTCTGCAATTAATTGAAAAAGCCCACCAGACCATGTTTGGACAATGAATCAATGCCAAACCTATCCAAGTAAAAAAAAATATATATATACTGACATCGAAAAATAGCTTCAGATTTTTTTCCCTTTCATCGTCCCCATCCTCACTCTAACATCAGTCTTCCTCATCCTCATCTCTAACATCAGTCTTCCCCAATTCCTTTGGTATTGTTCAGTGCTCCTCAGTGGGACTCGAACCCTGACCTACCAAACTGCAATTCAGAGCCTCAGCCACCTGAGACATCACTACCTGCATCACAGGGTCGTGTGTGTATAATGAAGACACATGATTCAACTTAATAAACGTTATCGTAAGCTCATGTGCCATCAGGGAAAGCTCAGTGGTTAAGGCATTGGCTTATGGTTTAGAAGGTCTTAGGTTCAAACCCTGTCACCATCAATTTGGGCATTTGACTATCAACAGTTCTAACCTTTATTATAGGGTGTATAATGAGCTAAAAATGTAAGTTGCTTTGTATTAGTGTGTCTGACAGATGTACTGTAAGTGTTGTTGTTGTTCGCGTACTTGTGTGACCCGTTCCAGGCCTTAATCTGGATAAATGAAAGAGTTAAAATAATAACGGTTACAACGGTGAGGTAACTTGTGATTTATTCCCTAAAGTAATGTGTTCTTATTGCTTCTTTTTTCCCCCCCCTCCCTCTTGCAGGCTGTCAGGAAGAAAATCCAGCCTGTGTGCTAGTCTCGGCCAGACTGTACTGTTTGCTGTTCCTCTGTTTACTCTTACTGTTTCCCTGCTCCTTCTTGTGCTGACTTCTTGCTGATGGCATTCAGTTAGACATTAAAGTTGTGTATGTCCATATAAGCATCGCAAGGGGAAGTAGGAGCAACCAGTGTAAAGGCTGATCTGTGAGGGAGGTGTAGAGTGGATGGTGAAAAGGGGAAAAAATAGGCAGCTATTTTTGGATGTCAGTGATTTTTTTTTTTTTTTGCTTGGATAGTACTCGCTTTGATTCATCGTCCAGACATTGTCTGGTGGACATTTTGGATTAAATGTAGACGTCTCTGCGACATATTAACAAATTAACAAAGACGCCCAATCAGACTTTATAACTCGGGTCGAGGTACTGCATGCGTGATTCCTTCCCAACATTTCAGTTAAATGGCGATATCGTAGCAGAATAATGTGGATTTGTGCTGTCTGGGGGAGGGGAATCACCGGGGACCGGCTGATACAGTATTATCACAATACCTATTTGTTGAATCAGTTTATATTGCGATTCCATTATTTATTTTTGTATCTATTTATTTATTTAATTATATGTGGTTCAATTCAAAACAAATTAAGGAAACAATTCGCTCCTACCACACTGGATGCTGTGCTGCGTGTTAATGTGTGAATAGTTTAATGTCTAGGATTATGGAGGAGCGGCAACATTTTACCGCTTCAAATGCACAAAGATGTGAATTCGAAATAATGATAAGAAAATCAATTATGTGGCAGGTATAATACATAAACTGCCACATAATTGATTTTTCTTTCCATTTTATCTCTCTCTCTCTCTCTCTCTCTCTCAAAATATATATAAACGTATAAATATATAGAGTATATATTTAAGTATGTATGTGTGTGTATTAAAGGTGCAGACCTCAGATTGTATATGGAGTTTAAACTCATCCTATGAATCCAAACATTTCTGCATATTGCGGTTAAATGCCAGTTTTTGGGTGAAGGTCATGTGATTCTGCCTTGTCTGGAATTATTTAATAGCTGTTGTAAAAAAAAAAAAAAAAAAAAAGTGGTACTGTTGACTGCTTTTCAAAGTTAGCCTTTTGTTTAGTGTGTCTGTGTCTTCTTTGTGTGTGTGTGTGTGTGTGTGTGTGTCTTCTTGTATGTGTGAGTGACTCATTTCTGCCCTTCATCTTTCCAGGCTCCCCCACACTGCCAGTTGGATGGTGTTCAAGACAGCAGTCGCTGTGAAGGTAAACCACAGACTGCACTCTGCCGTGATCCAGCGGTTCTTCCAGTCTGTCATTTACAGGTTAAACATGCGCATGCTCTAGTGTAGTGTTCATGTGGACCACTGGTCTGTGGAAGGAGTTGATATTTAATGCATCGGTACACAGTGTCTTCCTCAAATATTTTGCACACACACGCACACACACACACGTTTGTTGTTGTGACATTTCAGGACATTAGATTTTACATTGTATAAAGAAAGTATAATGAAATATGTAATGTGTAAAAGTATAGTGTAATGATGTAATGGTGAGTTGCAGTGCTGTTATCTGTTTAGATAACAGCACACAATGGCTTAAATCTGTTATTTGGTTTAAACTGAAAAAGCGGGCGTGGTCTATACTCTAAGCTTATTTATTTATTTTGTTTACATTTTATTTACAAGTTCTAACATGATGCTCAGGAAATGTTGGAAAACAAGTGAGAAATTACTTTGTAATGATAAATTATTCATTCAGTCGCCGGTCTGTCTATCTGTCTGGCTTTCTGTCTGTATCACCAAGCAATAATATCTTTCCGAATTCGAGGGTTAATTAGGCGCCGTTTCATAACTATAGGCATGTAATAATGTTTAGTTATTGGATTAGATTGTATTATTATTATTTGTTACAATCAGAGAAGTTTCCCCAGCATCACATTTCCAGGGCTGAAACGGTTCATTATATAAACCCTAGGATAGTCTGTGAAGTGGCGGAAAAAATAATAATAACTCTAATAATAATAATAACAGTCTTACTGTAGTTGTACAATATTTTAAAAATGAATTAAATTATTGCACCCTGCAGAGATCTAGTGCCCAGTGCACACCATGGAGAAATCGAGCAAAGCCTTAACGAATTAAATCATAATTCTTTTGTTTTTACAGAATTGTTAGTAGTAATATAGTTATATTTTGGAGCTCAATAACACATTGTGTAGGTCTGAATAAAATTGAATAGTTTATCTGTCTTTAACATTTAATATCCTTTTTGCCAGGTGCTGTGTATATTAGAGATGGGAATCAGCAGTCACCACTCGATACAATATTATCATGATACCCAGGTGTTGATTCAGTTCAAATCGTGATTCTATAAGTATCAAAATTATATATATATATATATATATATATTTCCCCCCCCTAATTTTACAACGAAAAAGATTACATGTAGTCTGTTCCTTATAACATTAGATTTCTTACATAAAACCCAAACACAGCTTTTAAATACAAAATAAATAAAAATACAAGAGTTTAACATTTAACTGGGAAGCAGGTTTATCTGCCGCCTGCCATAATTATTATTTCTAAACAGACCCAGACTTACGAACATTCAAGTTATGAATTTCTGCAGATACAAACAGACCTCAAATCTACAAAAAAACATTAATGCAAACAATTCGCGGACGTAGCTCACGTGCATTGTACAAAAAAATAGACACTGCAGTGCACCTGATACCAATATTTACAATCGTAGACAATGTTTTCAGTGTGTAAGTGGATGTGTAAAATGTCTAAAGTCCTGTATATTGTATGTATGTGTGCGTGGGCTGGGCGGCGGCCTCACCCGGGGAAGGGGACAGAGTGAGTATAAGACATTGTGGGTAATAGACCAGCTTGATGGAGTAGTGGTTAGCTCTGTGGTCTCACACATCCATGGTCCAGGGTTTTATCCCCGTCTCGTGTCTGCGTGTGCGAGGTTTGCGTTTTTCTCTCCGTGCATGGTGGGTTTCCTCCGGGTACTCCGGTTTCCTTCCCGTGTCCCAAGACATTCAGATTAGGCTAATTGCCTTTCCCAAATTGCCCTTGGTGTGTGTTTGGTTGGCACCCTGTCCAGGTGGTACCCCGCCTCGTGCCCTAAGTATCCTGGGATTAGGCTCCAGGCCCCCACTGACCCTGTACAAGATAACCAAATGAATGATAACACCAGCCGGGAGAAATTAGTTTGCTTATCGTTTACAGATTCACCGGTCACGGCCAGTCAAACTGAAAACCAGTTCATTCTGCTCACTGGTCGATCGACCTGTTCATCTCTTTTATAAATGTTAAATTATGTTTTAAAAATCAATTTTGGAGTCAGTGTGGCGATACGTGAATCACGATTTATATCGGAATCGATTTTTCCCTCCATCTCTAGTGTATAATATCTGCGTAGTGCACACACCCTTTTAAACAGTGTTTTGTTGAAGTGATTGGGGATCCTGAAACCTGGCAACCCTGCTTGTAATCTTCTGCCAGGTGTCCTTTAAAGATTTATATCAAAGTAAAAACTCACAAAACTTTTCTTGTTTTTGTCCTGTGGGATCCCACACACACACACACACACACTCACACACACACACACACACACACACACACACACACACACACACACACACACACACACACACGCATACACACACGCATACACACACACACACACACACACACACACACACACACACACACACACACCTATTTTTCCTGTCTAAGCTTTCTGCCAAGCTTTGTCTCAGTATTCATTTAGGACGCCTTATCTGTTCAATCCAAATAATGTATTCAGTTACATCCCTAATATATAATCAGAAAATTTTCAACCACAAGGAAAAGAAGCACTCAGGTTCTTTTCTGTTTTCTTTTATAGTCGCGTTATTTTTGTCCTGATGTTTCATAAAAATAATCCTAAGCACAGTGAAGCGTTATTATACATTATAAATCAGAAGAATAAATAAAGGTGTTTATATAATTCTCTAATCACAATTCTCTCTCTCTCTCTCTCTCTCTCTCTCTCTCTCACACTCACTCACTCTATCACTCTATCTCACACTTTCTGTCTCTGTACCCCCAGGCTGAGGGAGGTGTGGAATTCGGGCAGAAGGGCTTGATGATGGAGCTACAGAGTCTACAGGAGGCTCTCAAAGTAGAGATACAGATTCATCAGGTAATAAACACCAGGAGTGTGAATCCCGTACACAGGAAATCCCGTGTAAATCCTGAAGTGGGGAAAATGTAATATAAATAATAAGCACAAAGGAAATAGCAAATATTATCTGAAGTGGGGAAAATAATGAATCGATATCTACTGTATTTCACTCAGATATCAATGCAGGGCTTCGGGGAGCGCACGATCCTCCACAAGATCTCACGGCATGATTTGAGTCCGAGCATTTTCATGCACCTGTTCAGGATGATGACCTTTGCCTCTGTATTCATGAATAATGTTTAGCCATTGTTTGGGTTCAGGAGAATATCGGAGACAGGGCCGGAGTCAGCACTCACCTGGATCTAGCCTTTAACGTCTATAACCGCAGTGACAGCATAATAGAAATGTGTAAATGAATCACTTACCATCCATGATTTATTTAAAATAGAATACAGCCTTTATAGCCCATCTGCTTTCCATACTGGCGAGGTAATGAAGCGAGAAGTAACGGGGCATTTAATACGAGGAACATTTTAAACGTTCTCAAATGTACTGTTAGTATATTTAGCGTGTTGTGTCTCTTGTTAGCTCAAGTGATAACCGCCAGGTTGCAATCTTAAAAACGAAAGATCAAGAGCTTCACATCGAGTCACGTATTGATCTTCAGCAATATTGATTCATGTGACTCAATTCATGTTGTATTAATATTAATAATCACAACACATTAATGAGAAATCCAGTGTATACAAGTCGCAGAGACAAAAAAGCTGCTACAGTACATGATGCTGTTGTACAGAACAAGGGGTGCGGTGAGAGAACAGCTTTATTCACGAATTCAGGACAGGATGAGACATATTCACGAATCAAATATGTCTGATATATTTCACTAGCGGGAAATGAAATGAATTTTAATATCATTTAAACCGAGGCATTGCCATGTCTTTCATCGTTTTGTCCCTGTTAAAACATTACAAAACTATATAACAAACTTTTTATTATGAATTTTAAAGCACGATTTAGGGCATCTCATGTCATTATTATGAACATAATAAGAAGCCCATATACACACATTCATCATGAAAGATCTATTGTAAAACCAAATTAAATTCATCTTTGCTTCAGCATTGGAAACAATATTGTTTTAGGCTAACTAATTATACACAATTTTTTCATAAGGTCTGACATGTTTAATTTTACACGTCACATACTGTTGCATTTTAGGATGCTGCTGAGATTAACCAGATAGCTGGATATCAAATTTTTGCATCTTGCTACAGTAACATTTGTTTGATAATGTCAGAATCTGAAAAAAGTGATCAGCAGGTAGACATGTAATCCATGCTGTGTCTATAACCTAATCGATGACCTTTACAGCTAAGTAAAAAAAAAAAAGATAAGAATTTAAAACTACTTTCAGTCGTTTCACACTAACTGTTAGTCGCCAGCTCCGCTAGTCGATGTTAGTTACAGGAGGGTATGTGAAAATGGTTAAATACGAAGGTCTCTAACAAAATATTGTTGTGGAGCGTGGCAAGTTCTAGTACATACCGGCTATATACTGTAGGTAGCAGTGCAGTATTGTCACCCAACCCTACTGGGAATGGGAATGAACAGAGACCACCCCATGCAATATTGTCACGATGTCCCGCTTTATTCCATCTGTATTGCAATGCTATGAGTATCATGATTTTATAAATATCCCAGTTCAGTTTTTATTTATTTAATATCTATAAAATTTTACAATTCCAAACCAACTTAGAAAATAATTTTCCCCGGCCACACTGGATGCTGGACTGCCTGGCAATTTCTGAACAGATTAAAGGGCACTACCTGGAGGATTATAGAGGAAGGGCAACATTAGCACAACGTGCAAACGTGCATGAAGTAAAACATTTTTTTTTTGGAGTCGCTGAGGGGATACGTGAATAACCACACAAAAGAATCACCATACAGTACAACCCGAGGCTAGGTAAAGGGCTAAAAAAGTGGGAAATAGAAGCCATGTGGGCTTTACAATATTATGTATATATATATATATATGTATTGTTGTTTTAGGTAGTTGCATTTGATTTAATATCAAGAGCGTTGTTTGCATACATCCACACGCAATAAAACATACAGGTTTTTTTTTTCTTTTTCTTTCTTGTCTCTGTCACTGTCGTATCCGACGACATAAACATAATTATCTTGGCATTTTATGTTTATCAGATCTGCCAAATGTCCATAAAAAGCCAGTAGATGTCATGTACTCCTATAAGCGTGTACTCCCACATGGAGCGCTGCTGTGAGGAGGTTAGAGTTGTGCTCCTACTCCTTTTGCAGTTCCACTATCGGCCCCTAAGAGGCGCTGTGTGAACAGCCTGAATTGCACTCCGCTTGACTAACCAAGTATATAAACAGCTCTGAATAATCTGTCCTGACTATTCTCTCTCTCTCTCTCTCTCTCTCTCTATGCCTCTCTCTTTCTTTCTTTCTTTCTCTCTGCCTCACACACACACACACACACACACACACACACACACGTGCACTTATTCTTTGTCTCAATGTGTTTCTCTTTGCAGAAGCTAGTTGCACAGATGAAGCAAGATCCACAGGTGAGAGCCACATCAGCATGAAGACAGGCACTTTTCATCCGGCTATATTAATAAACACGTCAGGTCACTCGGATATGATTTCCTGAAAGGGATTGTGTGTGTGTGCGTGTGTGTTTCTTTTGTGTGTAGAATGCTGAGCTGAAGCTACAGCTGCATGACCTTCAGGCCAAGATCACGGTGCTGAGTGAGCGACAGGTAAGAGACGAGCAAGAGTCTGTGAACGAGACAGCTGTGTCTGTAAGGGAGAGTCAGATGAGTCTGGAACGAGAAAGAAAGACACCGGCTGATCAGGTTTAGTTCACTTATTCTATCAGTAGTCTGTCTAATTTCAGCGAAAGCAAAGAAATTGGTTTAATTTTTCACATAGTAGTCCTGACACAATCTTCATAAACTGTTATTAACTTTTTACTAGTTAACAAAGTAAAAAGCTATTAAAGCGGTACCTCAGCATAGCGGGGCGCCTTAATAACTGAAAATGTCTCCAAATTGTGTCGAATCAAACCCTGGCTAAGTGGCGCGGACGTTCGGGAGCCGCTTAAATCCTTTCTTTGTTGGAAAGCCAAGCGAAGCTACATTGCATACGCGTACGTTTGCATTTTGTGCAAGATTTAGTGAAGAGATAAGCACCAAAGAACCCACCAAGGGTCCCAGGAATGTTATCAAGAAGAAAACGGAGCCGCTTTTAGTTTGGGTTTTAAAGCAGCAGGTGCCAAGAGGAATCATCGGTTAAGGCTACGTGATGTTTAATGTCTATTTATTTGATATTTGACTTCATTTACATGTCTTTACTAAATGTTTTGACTGTTTTCCAATGAGGCGGCACGGTGGTGTAATGGTTTAGCACTGCCGCCTTGCACCTCCAGGGTCCGGGTTCGATTACCGTTCTCTGTGTGCATGGAGTTTGCATGTTCTCCCCGTGCTTGGTGGGTTTCCTCTGGGTTCTCCGGTTTCCTCCCACATTCTAAAGACATGTAGGTTAGGCTAATTGACACTCTCAAATTGGCCGTAGTATGTCTGTGATGAATCAGCACCCTGTAGAGGGTGTACCACGCTTTGTTCCCTAAGTCTCCTGGGATAGGCTACAGGCCCCCCGTGACCCTGAATACAGGATTAAGCGGTATAGATGATGAGTGAGTGAGAATATGTAATCATAGTGTTGGAAATGTGTAATATTTGTAATATCTTTCGGGTGGCTGGAACAGATTATCTGCATTTCCATCGTGTCCTGTAGGAAAATGTGTTTCGCATGCCGAGGTACCCCTGTATTTAGTTGATATTGCACTCACACACACACAAGTCCAAATAACCAAATGAACTCAATTACTGTACCATCTCTGTCTTCTCTAAGGGACTGGGACTGTTCTCTAAACAATTCTTTAAACCAGTGATCATTAGCAAAGCAAAGTCAGAGAAAGTTTCTGTAGCAGAGACGATAAATGTTTGAAATGTCTAGTGACCAGGGAAATGGCTAAATAGAGAAGGTTTTCACAGAAATATGAGACCAGAAACTCGACAGGGTTGGAGCAGGCCAGTGGGTCAGTATCCGGCGGTGTAGAACACGCACCATGCTGAGTCCGATGTGAGCGAAGGCCACCAGAACAAGTTACTCATCAGAGTTCTCGAGCACAACATGACATGGACGACATGTGGAGCCGCTGGATCAGTTAAAAAGTAATAAAAAAGTATTTAATTCTATTCGTGAGATGAAAGTTCTCCCAGGTGGATGAGCTGGTTCTCCTCTCTCTGAGAATGTGTAGTCTGTGTATTCTGTTATCACCGACACTTGTCACTACAGATGCAGGAGGAAAAGGCGACATGATTCGTGCACAGGGTGGAAAAAAAAACACATCTTACAGATTCAGGTACTTTACAGGTTTTTTATTAGTCGGGTAATAATAGGCTGTTATACAGTGTGGAGGAGACAGATGGAGAAGAGAGAGAGAGAAAGAGAGCAGGTTAAGGTAAGAGATACAGATGGCCAACTCCAATCAACTCAAATGATATTCGGTTCACACTTGACCATGCGACTGGCAGGATCATGACAGGAGACGACTTTCCGGCTGTATATTGCGACCTCGCTGCAACACTGCTGCTGTCACACGCGTCACTTCATTCCATGCGTTATGTTTAACTCATACTGCGATATTCTGTGTAATTCATTTATGATGTATATTTCTTTTTTTACTTTTATTGTAACTTTTGTAAATCTGTAAATTTGTATGTGTACATTGAATCCAAAGTTTTTAAATTTGACATTATTATTTTTCTTTTATTTTGTTATTAAATTTATTTTGTTGTCATTCATTTTTATTTTTTACTATTTACCTGTCGTGAAATCTCTTCTCTCTTTCTATTCTGTCCTCTGTTTCTATTTTAAGCTCACGTTCAGTCATATTTCATTTTTCAGACATCTCACTGCATATCATACTGTGTATGCTTGTGTACATGAGAAATAAAATTTGAGTTTTATTATGTATATTGAGTGTGTGTGTGTGTGTGTGTGTGTGTGTGTGTCAGCACGATGCCCCATCCATGGTAGTTTCTCACAGACCTTCAGCTCATTCCTGAGAAAACGTATACACTCAAATAATCTGTGCAGCAAGACGGCCAAAAAAAACAAATAAATCCATAACCATGATATTAATATATATACATATAGATCTTTTAATTTGTTTTCATTTCGTGATATCATGGCTGTTCAGCCAGCGTCTCATTCCCCTCGCAGCATACAGCACAGCATCCGTGTCTTTTGCCGTGTTTTAGATAGCGAGACATTGTTTACAGCAATGCGTGCGAGCAGTCGAGGGAAACTGTGAACACACACATTGGCATCAGGCCTAGTCAGTTATTCCTGTCTTAGCGTTCGAGCGAGAGAATCTGTTTGGAAACTTGGTCGAATAAAAAAAAACGATCCCGGACCAGCCGATCCAACGGGAAGCCGCCGATCGAACCCGGCACCTGCTGGATCGGGAAAAAGCTGAAAAGAAAGGTAGTCAAGCAACAGAGAAAGAGCGAGGGAGAGAGAGGGAGCAGTCTCTCTGCAGTGTGTCTGATGAGTTGTGCAGTCACACAGTGTGAAATCTCCTCGAGAAAACACTTTCCACCTGCCGCTTATTGATCTCTCTCCTTTTTCCCCGCCTCTCCCGCTCGCTCCCACCCTCCCTCTCTCTCTTCCTCTGTTCACTCAAGCTGAGAACTCTCTTAAACAGCAGCACATAAATGAGGTTGTGACCCTGCCTGAGCTTTGTCCTTTCTCTTTTTTTTATGTTTCCTCTGTTGTTTCATTCGATTCAATTCGACTCCCACATCCCGGTGTCGCTTCGTTCTCGTCGCGTATACGTACTATAGGAACGTTTAGCCTATTAATATGTTTAATGAGCTCAATCAGTAGATTTAGCAGCGTTATTATATTCCATGATGCTAATGATCCATACGTGAAGTGTGCTGTGAAATCAGCAGGAGATGCGTTAGAATAAATCCACATTTATAGCATAATGGGAATCGGATCAAGAGCGTCTTTATTGTCATGCTCTTATTCGTCCTTCCTTTCACGTCATCGGTAGCAGCAAAGCGAGAATACTGTAGTTATTAGGCTATTCTGGTAGTTATTAGGCTGGGCAAGATGGAGTTAAAGACTTTGTTTCTTAGCAACAGGTAGAGTAAATGAGTTTCTCACAACCAGTCTGAATTACTGCGTGTGTGTGTGTGTGTGTGTGTGTGTGTGTGTGACAGGTAATTTCTTTTCACTCATAGGAGTGTGTCTACTGCTAGTGTGTGTGTGTATGTGTGCTTGCATGCCAGATTGTGTGCTAAAAATGGTTTTGTGCATCAGGGCCTCTGATCGCTCATAAAGCAGCGGAATGGACACTGAAGAGGAAATCAACACTAAATGTGAATATTTCCTTTGTAATCACGCTCATTTACATTCATGTGCAGTAGTTTATAACGTAGCACACAAATGACACAATATGAGTGTATGAGGGTGCACGTGCTGTACTGTATATGAATTCGTCCCGTTAGGTCCAGGATGTTTGGTTTGGGTCTGTGTCGTGGTCCAAGTGTGAGTCCAGCTTTAACTAGTGCTCGGATCCTCTACATTAACTCTGTTCATATTTATATAATACTGAACAGATAGCGTGTCGCTGAGAACTGAGCAAAATATTTAAGCATGACTCTAGGGATATGGATTTTCCACAGGTTTGAATGAGGTCAAATGAGCAAGTTTATTTAAAATAAAACCCAGGATTCCGTCATTCTCCAGTCAGAATCACATCATATTCCGACTTCTGTGGGGAAACGGGACATTCAGGTTTTCGGTAATAACGTTCTAGGCAGCTAATGTGGATGAGTGATATACAGTGTTTAAAAAAACAGTGAACTGTATAGTCAGGATTTCAGATTTAGTCAGCGCTGTCGCCATGCGTCTCCAGGGTCGAGGGATCGATTCCCGCCTCGGGTCTGCGTGTACGTGTGTAGACATGCGTTTGCATGTTCCCCCCGTGCTTGGTGGGTTTCCTCCGGGTACCGCAGCTTCCTCCCACAGTCCAAAGACATGTAGATTAGGCTGACTGTCATTTCCAAATCAGGTGTGTGCATGTGTCCAGGGTGCCCCCCGCCTAGTGCCCAAAGTCTCCTGAGATACTGTAGGCTCCAGGCTTCCTGTGACCCAGTGCAGGATAATTGATATACAAGATAAATGAATGAATGAGCAGTTATGTCTGCATGTTGCTTAAAGCTATCATGTGTATAATATACCGTATACAGTGGAACTCATTTAAAGGTAAGAAGTTTCACTTTGTTTATTCTGATGCCGTGAGCCGCCATGTTGCTTTGACATAAATGGAGAAGGAAAACTCAGTTTTGTGAATAACACTCCGAGTGGAGCTTTTTAAAAATTAGTAAGAAAAAATATTTCTAGAACAAATACTTGAAATAATGTTTAAAAGTTAAAATTCTCTCACATCAACCATGGGCACCTTATAATCATGCAAATAGATGGAGCAGATAGCGCTATCCTACGTCTGTATTATGTCACTCGAGATGATGCATACGTAAGTAGTTCGAAATACATGATTCCTCCTGCATTTGCTGGCATTTGCTAGTGTTAGCATTAGCTCATTGGGTGCTTCTGTTATGAAGCGTAAAAGTTCAACATAGACGATGCAATGGAATTTTACGCTTCATAAACTGATGTTCAGGTAACATTAACTAAGATTTAAATTTAACAATACTTACATAATAATAATAATAATAATATGTAGCTACCTGTTCCGGGGTTGAATAACATAAAATAGAAAGCTAGTGTGCTATCTAGCGTTCAATTTAAAATCCTTTGTACTACACTCCAGGAGTAGTTCCCTTGATCAGGGCTTAGAGAGGGATTTGAGATTCAACCTTGCGTTAGAAGCTACAGTTGTTAGCTGTTTAGCTCGCGTTGCCATGACAATGTAACAACTGCGCAGTGGTTAAAGCGCTCGCCCTATCATCCGGAGATCGCTAGTTCGAATCCCGGGTGGTGCTGTAACCTCTCGCAGCCGGAGGTCTAGAGAGAGCTGATTGGCCGTGCTCTCTCAGAGGGGAGGGATGAGAGGTACATAGTGCTCCTACATTAATCACGGCTCTATAGCCAGTCAGGGGCGTCTGTGAGCTCGCGCAACGGAGGGAAGCGGATAGCGCTGTCCTCCGAGTGTGTTACGCCGCCCCCAACGGTGCGCGAGCGAGCAGTTCGAAAAGATGCGGTCAGCTGGCGTCACGTGGTTCGGAGGAAACACGTGATAGTCTTTGGCCCTCCCGGCTGAGTGGTAGTAGTAGCCTTAATGTGGGAGCCCCCTAGTGACGGGGAGGAATTGGACACGACTAAATTAGGGAGAAAAATCTGGGGGAAAAAAAAAAAAAAATTAGACAATGTAACAACTTTACTAATTACAACTAGGAGATGTAGTTTAAGATGACATAACATTATCAGATGTGTTTTCTTGTTGAAGGTTCTTATGTGTCTGGTTTTGATTGTGTGTTTCGGCACCTTTTTACAGAATACAGAAGTGGGCGGGACCATGGCGGACAGATATCGTAACGTCAGGAGAAAAGGATCAATATGTGTAGTTCAGATCTTCTTGGTTAATAAGTAATAACTACAACACAGCGGTACCTCAGCATACAGACGCCCCCGCCTCACAAATTTCCGTCTCATGTATTTGACGCCACACGGAGAAGAGCGACGGAACCGAGCGCCAGCTCGTGTCTACGCTAAGTTGCTCGCACGTCCAAGAGACGCTCGAAACTTGTCCGCGTCATTGTGAAAGTGAAGCGAAGCGAGTTTACAATGTTTTTGCATTTTGTGCGAGACATACAGTATCACTGTGGGTCCTAAGAATAGGTCCAAGTACCGTTAGCAAGAAGAAAACGGAGCCGCTTTCAGTTTCAACCCAATTAAGGTTAAGAGGGGTTTAATGTCTATTTATTACATATTTTGCTTAATTTACATGTATTTTCTAAATGTTTTGATTGGTATAATTTTTGCATATAAAAACAATCATAGTGTTGGAAATTGGTAATGATGGTAATATTTTCGGAACGGATTATCTGCATGTACATTATCTCCTATGGGAAACTGCGTTTTGCAACAGTCGTGCTGTTCTGGATGATGGGTGCTAACTGATCTCTCCAAGCACTTACACTCATTGTGCATTGACCACTAGCACTGAAAATAATAATGACTCGAGGGAAGTTATTACAGGACTTTCACACACACCGCGCTTTTGCCTCTTCACTTGTGCTTAAACTTATGATCCGCCGCTCCCGTTCGGAAAACAGCGACTGCTCGCTGAAATCACGGTGGAGTGATAATCAAGATCGTTTACAGCAAAAGAAGAAGAAAAAAAACGAGATTACAGCTGCTGTAATTGCTGTACATGTCGACAGTTAAATATTCTACCATTTTTATTCTCCGCGTTCTGATTCCTGTGCGAATGTTTTCTGTTGATTCGGAGTGAAGCGCGATAAAACAGCAGCTGTTTCTGTGCTCAGGTATTGGACTGAGCAGTGTGTGGCATCTGTTCTTTTTGTCAAGGCTTTGAAAACCCAGAACCAGCCCCACGCACGCACACACACACACACACACACACACACACACACACACACACACACACACACACACACACACACACACACACACACACACACAGAGACTCTGCAGAGAAGCTGGATGTGGTTTTATGAAATTCCCTGGCCTGGATATAAAAAAATTAAGCATGTGTGTGTTTTTTTTGTTTTTTTTTTTACATATTATTGTAAAAAAAAAAAAACTTAAATCCCAAAAGCGAGCATCCCCCCCCCCCCCACCCACACACACACACTCCTCCTCTCCTCTCCTCCTCTCCTGTTGTGTGATTGTCTACGTTTGGGTTAATTAAAATGAAAGATAGAACGCTTTGTGAATCAGCCTGCGAGAGCCAGATCAGCACTTCCATGCTGTTCCTAATGACTAGATGTGCACTAGTGCTGAGAGAGAGAGAAATCTGGGGATGTGTGTGTGTGTGAGTGTGTGTGTGTGAGGAAGCAGGCAATGTGAGTGGAATTTTAATCGGAGGCTCAGAGTTGGTTAAATACCAGCGCAGAGAGAGTGACAGTTAGCAGAAAGATCCCCACAGCTAGTCTTTGTATCTGTGCTTGTGTGTGTGTGAGTGTGTGTGTGTTCAGGTATTATCTCTATCAAATAAAAATAATATGACATTAAGCACAAAGAAGATCAGAAAAAAGGAAGGAGAAGCAGAAGCAGAGAGAGAGAGAGCAGTGTCATACATTCATACATTCTGGAATACAAATTCATAGATTTTGTGTACACACACACACACACACACACACACATCATGACTTCCTTTCATGTGAAATTGTGTTGTTTGTAGTAAAAAATTTCTAATGGTTGTGCATAATAGTAATCATTTCTGGCACAGAGAAAGGTTTCCAAGGTTTGTGGAGAGCAGAGCATTCGAGCCATTCAAGCTTTTTAATCATCACGTTTCAGGTTATAATGAGCCGAGACACTAGATTTTGAAGTGTGTCGTAATCATTCATCCACAGGGGCATTAGGACCTGGAGGCTTTTGGTGAAGGGACCTTGGCATTCCAGTGCCAAAGGAGTTCCCAAACGTCTCACTGGGGTTAAAACCCTGATGTGTCCACAGAGTTTTGCTTGGTATACAGAAGCATCGTAGAAGTGTCTCGATGTGAGCCTCCACTAACAAACCCGCCTCCTGTTATATTGAACTTCCTGCCTCCTAACACTCACTACAGTATGTTATACAGATCAATCCCTGCTGTCCGTTATCACCCAAACGATGATGGGTTCCCTGTTGAGTCTGGTTTCTCTCAACGTTTCTTCCTATTGCTATCTCGGGGAGTTTTTTTTTTCGCCTTGTGTCCTTCCCCATTGGTCAACTTTATTTGGATAACATTTCCAGCCCTGCTCCATATCACCCCGCCCAATCTGGCGCCCACCTCCCAACAGCACAAATGCTAACATTATGGTTGCACACAAACCCAAGCCATAGAAACGACACCATCCCAGATTATTCACATAATCTGCAGGTTTAGTCTTTAGGCTGATGGGGCTTAAAATCTCACCTGACCCTGATAGAAAACAGCAAGAAGGACACCAGGGACCACCAATATATTATCGCGATCCCCCCGTGCCGATACGAAGTTGCGAAGTTTAACGATTTTATAATAATCCTGATTTTATATTTTGTTACAATTCTAAACACACTTTGCAAATACTGCTCTCCAACCACACACAATGCTGGAATGCCTGCCAGTGTGTGAACAGCTTAGTGCCACCTGTAGGATTATAGAGGAACTGCAACGTTTTACCACCACAAATGCAAATATATATAAATAATCTTTTTTTGTTGTTTTTTAAAATCTATTTTTGGAGTCAATCTGGCGATACATGAATTGCCACACAAAATGATCTCAATACGTGATTGAATCGATTTTTCTTCACCATCTCTACTGGCCTGCGTGGTCGAATCTTGTATTGTAATTTAATTTAATCGTTTCATTCTACACGGTATGAAAGTGAAAGGTAAAAATGTGTGCCATAATAAATGGCACGCAATGCTTTGAACCAGCACACACACACACACACACACACACACACACACACACACACACACACACACACACACACAATCATCTGTGACCACAAGATTAGACTCTTGATTGCAGGAGCCACATTGAATGATTGCAGCAACTGGATGTAAAGGCCTGCCTGAGAATCAAGTTGTATATGTTGATGAAACACCTCAAAGTCAAGCCATCTTTAGCATGACCACGACCTCATCAGGAATTAGAATTAGAAATGACCGGAAATATAGTGGATGCTGGTTTTCCTTGTTTTTGTTTTTGTTTTTCATAATGATCGCACATGTAAATCCTAAGCTTTGCTAAACAATATAGATTTGTTTTTTATATAGAAGGGTGTGAATGAGTGCATACATGTCTGTGCGTGATGTACCATGATGAAGTGGTGTATTATGGATAGGAGGTATTTATGCCCAGTGTTCTTAGGATGGGCTCCTGCTTACCAGCGATCCTGACCAGTATAAGGCAGTTACTGAAATCAAGGGTCACCAAACTCCATGTGATACACAACCATGGAATGTCATATGGGGGCCAGTAAGAAAAGCGTGAGGGCTTGATGGGTGACACCACCGTGCTCCGCAGTGGAATGGTACAGTAATTGTCCGTCCCTGTAATATGAGTTATTGCATCCAAGTAGACCCCTTTTGTTAGAAGCACTCCGGGGTAATATCGTACGAACCTGATGAATTGTTTAGGCTGTTTTGATGTTCAATAGCTTTTTTTTCCTTCTCTTTCCTTTTTCTTTTCTGTCTGTAGTCCGTTATCCATAGCGAGCTCAAACACTGCAATGCGTATGTGGAGGTTAGACTCAGTGCTCTGAATTGCCTGCTCCTTGATGGGGGGCACATAGGAGCCAGCCATCCAAAAATGGCATACTGGCCATCGGGGAGGACAAAGCCACTTTCATAGATCTTGAGGACGCCCACTAGAAAGAGTAAAGGCTAGCACTTTGAATTGGAATGCCTTTTTGCTTCATCCAGGTCTGCTTTGAAACCTCAATTTCTCAGTTCCAGTTCAAGTTGCAAGAGTGTACTGTATATTGTGTGTGCTCCTAATAACATCGAGCTTAATGCCCATACTGTATCAGCCGCACTGTAGACCCGAATCAGGAAATTCTGCTTCACGCACAGATGATGCATGCACTGCACGTGATCACATGACTGCAACAAAGGCTGTTGTTCTACTTTTGCATATTTTACCATCGTACACATCCTCTTGTTTAACAACTTTCTCAAATGCGTTAAACTTCTTCGGATTTCATAATCTCGATGCTCCTATTTTTGGTATGTTCGCACAACGAGAGTTAATGAAGCCTCCTAGCAAGTCACTGCATCAGCTGATCTGCTCCTCTGAATGTTCTATATTTTTGGGTTTACATTAGCGATTTACATTTATTCCATCAGGGAAGAAGCTGTTAAGGATTAGTGTGTGTGTGTGTGTGTGTGTGTGTGTGTGTTGTTTATTGATATCTGTGTAATCCAGTAGTTGGGTAGCATCGTGTGAAAGCATCGTTCTGATTTCACAAGAGAAGAATTACACGCGAACAATCCCATACAAGGGGTGTTCAAGTCAAACCGGGACTTGTGATGGCGTTTCTCGTGAATGGAGAAACAAAACCTTTTGACATTCAAGCACAGTACGGCGACGCTGCGGTAAAATATTTAAACGGCGCGAACGATTTAAAGAATCCGTGAGTGAAGATCCTGGCCCAGGCTGCTCAGAGACCACTGCGGTCGTTCTCGTGAATATTCACGTGTATATAGACGGTTAACATGTTAAAGGAGTTCCTGGGAGACTAGAGTGTCTGACGTCTGATCGTAGCTCCGGCATACTGAGAAAACGTTCTACCTTGATGGTATCCAAGCATTAGTGAAACGCTGGGAAACTAAGTGCATTAGTGTAGCGGGGGAGTTTTACAGTAGCAACTCTGTTCTGGTCAATCAAAAGTCCCGGTTTGACTTGAACGTTCAAAATTGACCCAAGCATATCACCTATTCCCTTCCATTTCAAAGCCCTTGTCATTAGCCGAGTCAACACCAGAGCGAGTCGATTACATAAGCAGCATCCGACTAGTGCATCGCTCACCTTGTGACCGTAAAGTACAGCGAGGATGAACATTCTACGGCTCTGCAGTAAAACAGCACAGAGAATGCGTGTCCAGGCCGAAAGACGTAGAGTGAGTCAAGTTCCTAACACATTGCACCGTGATCATAATGTAAGGCCGTTACATTATTCCTGTTCATACTGCGAGAGATTTTCCTCTTTTCTTCTTGACTCATAAAGAAAAAAATAATATCGTCACAGCAGGAGCAGAAACATTTAAAGCATCTGTTATAGACTGCTGCATCGAAAGAGTTGAAATCCACACAGCAATATAGAACAGGCCGAGTGGGTGTACAGTACAGTATGTGTGCAAGCCTGCGAGGCCGTCATTACACTCCTCACCTCCTTAGAACAAAGCTTGTTTGTGTGTGCGCTGCTCCAGTGTTGCTGTATTCATTCCACAGAAAAAGGTGGTGGAGCAGTTGAGGAGAGATCTGCTGGTGAAGCAGGATTCAGCAGAGATCAGGCTCCAGACACACACGCAGCTCCCTCTGCAGGGCGACGGCAAAACTACCACGCTGATCTCCAACCACTCCAGCCAGAACCAGAGCTCTCTTCCGCCAGCTCACCTCAATACTCCACAAGTAGTCGTCTCTCGCTCTCTCTCTCTCTCTCTCTTTATTATCTTACAGTAAAGTAGTTACACTTTATTATGTATATTACAGTTTCTTTGCTTAGATCATTTTGTGCGTGTGGAGTATGTAACTTACATCCTCTCTCTCTAGAACTCAGTGAGTGTGACTCCAGTCATTGCCACTAAGACTCTACCTCTGATGCTGAGAGCTGCCACACCCACCACTCCCATTGCCATGATGCCTACGCCCACCATCGCCATGGTTACCACCCTCACCAACACGCCCCGCCCCAGCCTTCCGAACTCAGATGCGCAGAATTCACCAGGGGGTCTTCAGACGGTCAGCAAGCCAGCCAGTCAGGGACCGGAGCCTGTGAGGATTGTTCCCAAAAACACAATTGTCGTAAGTGAACAACAGTTAGAGAAAATGATAGAAATGAGGAGGGTGGCTTTTTTTTTACAGTGTAAATCAACAGGATTAGTTTTTTATTAATTTTTTATGTTCAGATTTCTGTAGATATCCACTGTTGCCTTGTTACCGTTGACGTCCAGGAAATAAAAAAACATAACATACCAGGGTATGAATTTCATGTCACAAGGGACACTACAGGAATTGCCTTGAGCATCCTACAAATATCAGGGGCACCAAGACATTTTTGAAGTTCAGCAAGGGGTACCGAGGCGACTTAGCAATCACATGAAAGGGCAGGAAGGCATTTTATTGCATCACACACACAGATCAGAAGAAAAGCTGAATGGAGATGATTTATGACCCTTCTTGTCATCGTCTAGATTAAGGAAAATAATATGTAATGAAATAATAGTTTGTAAAGCCACAGTGATCAAATACAGTGAACGCATTTTATTATGGAAAGTAAAAAAGATAGAGGCCGATTTTTATAGTGAGAAAAATCTGAATGAATATATGTATATATACGAGGCTGTGAAAAATTTCCTTTTTGGATATTTGTTACAATTAAATGACTCAGATCATGTAACAAATTTTGATACATGGGCGCACTAAAAGAATGCCTAGGTGCGGCGGAGCTGGGGCACTCGGGCGGGGCACCATCGGGTTCGAGGCGGCATATCTCTGCGGCCGTGGGGGTTACAGCGCCGTGCCTGTTCTCGTTGGATGCGTCTCCTCGCGCACTAAAAGGGCTGTAAAAAGCGTTTGCAAGCTGTGACTTCTGCCAGAGGAGGTGTTACTAAGTACTGATTATGTAGGGTGCCCAAACTTTTGCACGGTGCCAAAGATAACCTGTGTAAATACAAAATGCAGTTTTTAAATAATGATTTCATTTATTAAGGCAAAAAAGCTACCCAAACATACCTGACCCTGTGTAAAAAAGTAAATGCCCCCATAAACCTAATGACATTCTATTCTAAGTTTTCTTCATTTGTGGATTAGAAATGTTTTTGTTACTCGTTCCAGACTTTATAACTGTCAATTACTTTGTTTCTTTAGTTTTAGATGTTTTAGCGTGTTTCAGGATGTCAGGTTCTATTTAAGAGATTTCTTGATTCAACAGGTCTGGCAGTAATCAGGCCTGGGTGTGGCAAGTGCAATTTAACTCAGCTTTCCAAAAATCACAGTTCATTCAGGATTTAGCAAGGGGCAATTACTTTTTCACACTGGGCCAGGCAGGTTTTTTCCCCCCTTAATAACTGAAATCATTATTTAAAAACTGCATTTTGTTTTTAATTGGTTATCTTTGTGTGATATAAAAATTCGTCTCAATCATATAAGTAGGATAAATATATGAAGTACAGTATATACGGAAAATATATGAAAAAATTAAAACGAGGCGAGCTGCAACTTGCAGTTTACAGTCTGGCATTTTGGTGTATTAAATATTCAAAATGTTATGTTTTTTTCCCCCTGTATTTCTGACCTGCAAAAGCTAGAGCGATTTGTCCATTTAGCCGCAGAATTGAATAATTATGCTTCTATTAATTTTGAGGCCCCGTTGGCATCGTGTACATTTGTATGTATGACGCACACACACACACACACACACGGGGGACATGCAAATTAGGCCCTGCGCCACGCTGATGTATGTGTACAAAGCCCGAGCAGTGTGTTGTGGCAGGTTGAGTGTGCGCCACACAGCAAGCCAGAAGTATTGATTAGTGATTAAACTTTGCCAGTATCCAAATATATATTCTGTTTAATTTTTTGGTGACATTAAAGAAAGCAGCGTAAGACAACGGCGCATTATTGTGTCTGTGGCTTCTGAAATGAATTGCGAGCTCCTGGTACTGGTCAAGGCTCGACCAGCAAAATGCCGCCGTGAAGTTGGCACTCTGCAAATACGGCCAGTATCTTTACTCAGTGCGCAGTCCTGGCTTTTAATTTCACACTGCGTGTGACTCATTGGCACTCTGCCACTCTGAGCTCTTAAATTTGTCCCGTCCACCAGACAGACAACCGAGCTTCTCTACTGCGAGTTTGTTCCCATGGAAACCGCTCAGTCCTCAACCCCGCCGGCATGACGAGCCTGTTGAGCAGGGGCTCGTAAACTTTTAGCAACCTTGCACCCCGGTAACTGTAAAATAAAATCACATGGACTTTTAACGTATTATTTCGATATTCAATATTTTTCACATCTCTGCAGTTTCCATTTTGCCATAAACATTCATTCTATAAACAAGATAATAACTATAAAGCTCTAATAATACAGATAATAAATTCGACATTTGTGGGTTATGATTTCAGTACTCTAACCCCTGGCTTACTGTTGTGGTTATGGACGTGTAGACTGTACCTCTCTTCCTCGAAATTGATGTTTCTGCTTTTTTACAGTCTATCAAAAGCAGCGTTTCTGTCCTTCAGACTTTCCCAGAGGCACACGGTTCTTGTGATTGCAGATAATGCTGTGAGAGTGAGCGAGACATCTCTCTGATTCCTCCTTCAGTGCCGTCCTCCAGTGCGCCTCAGCATGCTGTACCTTTTTGCTTGCTGCTTTTCTGCTTCCTTTTTTGGGGTTCGGATTTCTTTTTTCTAATGCTGGGTAGAATTAGCCGCACTATACCGTTTACGTCCGATATAAATAGTTCTCGCATTCATTTTGAATGAAAGAGAAACCATTTGCAAAGGGTGCGCTTCCACCCCCTGCTGGTCTGTGGATGTCCATTGTTCGATGTTGCACAGAAGGACAAATGAATTAGAATAAATGTGAACATTTAGAAAAATAAATGAACATGTATATGTGTATAGTGTTACAAAAAAATTGCAAACCTTTTACAAAATGTTGAATTTAATTTCTGCAGAGTGTTCATTCATTCCCAGTTGCTCAGCTCGTGATTGCTCTCGGCCAAAACGCAGTATTGTTGCAGATTACACATAATATACAGAAAGTGTGTGCGCCAAAGAAGCTACCAACATGGAAGTGACCAATTGCGTCTCCCTAAAAATTTCAAGTTGCTAATAACTTCAGGTGTTTTGGAGAGATGATTTTATATGTTTATATGAATTTAAAATGTAAATTATTTATATTTCTTTATGGGTACAGAGGGTAAAATTAGTGTAACCTTGTAGAAGCATATGACCTGTACAGATTGTTGCTTGAATTAAAGCATTCCGTGTAAAATTAAGAACCCCTCCCCCCCCGCCCCCCCCCCCCCCCCCCCCGCCCTAAAAACTGAAGTGTCCGTAACCATGTCAAATCTTAACAATTTTGCATTTTAGAAAAATACACTTTTTCGGGTTTTTGTGTCTTTTCATGTGAAATCTAAATTGGCCAAGTTTCATCTAAATGACAATGAAGATCATTGAAAGATTTAAATTCAAAAATGTTACAGACACTACACCTAAGTGAGACACTTTTTAGCAGGTTTTGCATTAGGGGTCTGTATTAAAATCCTTTTACCTAGCTCACTATACAGTACAGTATATAAAGAAATATCATAAATAATTAGCTCACCCTGTTACAGACTCTTATTTTCACCATCGCTGTTATGCAAAATTCACTTTTGCGTCACTTGTAGACCTACAGATGGTCCGTTTCAGTTCCAGGATGTGAAAAGTGGGGTGAATACTTATGAACGCCAGTGTACTGTACACTGTCAAAGTCGATGTAGATGAAGTTAAATGCCACGTAATCACTCTCCTGTGTTGCCCCCGGCACTGCCCTATTGTGTTGTAAGATCTTGTGCGGTTAACTGCAGCAGATGTCCTACTCCATCACCTTCTAAATATCTCTCTTTCTTTCACAAAACGTTTGGAACAGGTGATGCCCAAAACATCTGTGGCTCCAGCGGCACTGCAGCCGATCCTGGCCTCCTCTCAGCAGCCCGTCCTCCTCACTGCCAAGCTCAGCCCTGCTCTCCTGCCATCAACAGGCCCGGTGCACCAACTGCACATCTTTAATCCTCAACCTGGCACTGCCACTGCCCCTCCCGGAACCGCTAATGCCACCCAGCCATGCCCTGGCAGCGCCCAGCCCGGCTTTAACATAATCCAGCCTTGCCCCAGCATCACCATGACACTCAGCACCAACATCAGTCAGTTGAGTACTAGCAGCACAAAGCACAGCGCGCAGCTTCCCAGCATCCTCATCTCGCCCCAGCCTAGCAAAGCACCCGCTGTGTCGTCTGCCCAAGCGAACATCGACCCTGCAAACACAGGCACACCTCACACAGCACGGAGCAGCGAGTCCTGCCCCGTTACAACCGTGAGTATAGCAATCTCCGTTTATAAAACAATATGATCGAAGTAAAAATAACACCGGAATAAACGAGTCCTGGATGGTAGCTTATATGAATTTGCTCAACTGTATATTATTGACCTTCATTTCCTGCAAAAAGATAAATTAAATGAATGAATTGTTTTGCATGGAATTTTCCATTTTAATCATGACTTTGATTTTTCAAAAATCTTTGACATTATTGCATTAAAATGCCATTAAAAACAAAAGACGCTCGAGGACGATATTTGAACAGATTTTCCCTTTTTGTCTCGTTCAGACACCTGATGCAGCGGACAGAGTGGAGCCAAAGACATCATCCAGCAACCCGTCTGCACCGTGCCCCGTTCCACTGAAATCACCTGTCGCTGCTTCAGCAACCTCCCGCGCACACACCCAATCACACACAAACACACCCGTGACTTCACACACCCTCACACCCAAAAGTCAGGATAACCCACTGGTAAGGCATGGCTCTTTCCTCTCTTCTCTACAGAACGACATTCCTTTTTTCTTTCTGATACGCACACACACAAAGACAGACAGACTGATTGATAATATAGTAGAAAAATAATGAAGTAGATATTGATCCATTTATTTTCCTCCATAACGTTACAAAAATAATAAATTATAAAAAAATATTATATAATAATTCTATTATTATTATTAAAGTTTATATAAAATGTTTTGCAAAACTAAAAAATGTAAAGATTTTTTTATAGAAGTGGGTGCCGATTAAATTTTATAAATTAGGGATCAAATGAATATACATTTTAAAATTAATATTTAATTCATATATCAAAATCAAAATTAGTTTTAAAAGTAATATTTAAATGCATAATGTTTAAGATATTAAATAAAATGAATACATACTGTATATTAAAAATATGTACATTAAAATTGAAATTGTAGCACATTCCCTAAAACTATAGTTTTCTCACTTAAAAATCAAGGGCAGTATTTAAAAAAAAAAAAAAAAAAAACATTTTTCATAACTTCAAATTAACTTCAAATTCAACTTAACAAAAAAGCTACATTTTTACTATTATCACCTTATTTCTAAATAAACATTATGATAATTCCCTTCTGCCACACGAGATGCTAATGTGTGAGTAGTTTAGAGTGAACCACCTGCAGGATTATAAAGAAATAGTGACGTTTAAGTAAAACAAACGACGAAGCATGCGGGTGTGCCCATGCAATTGTTTGAGACTATTTGCGCTGTTTTGAGACTGGAGTAAGCGTGCGTAATGAGTGGGTTTGAGACTAATTTGCTCGAAGAGTCTGAGGAAAAAGGCTGAGCGGAGGTTTTTAACATGTGCGACATTTGATAATCACCGTCACACAAAATAATCACGGGACGTAACTAAATAGATTTTTTTCCCCCTAAAGATAATATCGATCAAATGATTTCTTTGTGGTGTTTTGTAGATCTGCTGAATTGTTCTGGAGTAGTGTTAATGTCCTGATGCTGTTTGGACGTGCTGTGTGTTCTGGATTGTTCCCCACTACCACGACTGATCATGAATGATGAACAATGTCAGAAGTCTAGGCCTAGATATCTCAAGAGAATGTGTGTGTATATAAGCGTATGAGTTATTAATAACACCCTCAGCCACAGAAGTCTACCATTACTTGCTTGTGATTATGTTCAGCGCATTAATGCGCAGTGCTGTGTGTGTGTATAAGAGCCTTTAGTCTGTAAGTGCCAGGATGTCTTGCAGTGGCTGAGGATTTACAGATACTCAATAGCTTTCTGCTCTCGGAGTGTTAAGTATCTGCACAGTAATTATTGCTCTTTGTTGCTGGTTGTTTTTATGTCGTGCCGGGTTCAGCACAGATTTACTGTAGGGAGAGGGTTCAGTAGTAAATGATGCTGTCTTTTTACTGGGAAAGATTTGCTTCAGTTACTATGGGTTCAGAAAACTATCAATTCAATTGCTACGGGTTCAGGAACGTAATCTTTTTATTAGATATAAATATAAAATATATTAAATAGAAATAGATTAAGGTTTAGGAATACAGCGCCCTCCCATGTCCATAAGGGTAGGATTTATCTCACAGTATCCGAGTCCCTAATAACACCTCTACACCAGAAATGTGTTAATATCACATTATTAAATAGTCCTCAGTTAAGCTAATACACAAAAACGTGTATACGTTTTGTCGGCAAAATTACAGCGGCGAAATGTGAAATGACCGTCAGGTGGCGCAAAGTGACATTTTTACTCGCCGCAGTTTTAAAATATAATAATATTAGTCATATTTTTAATAAGTCATAAAAAAGGTCATGACAATTTGTTGTATCGAAGAAATACTACAATGATGGTAATTTCCACATTTGAGTACTTTATACAACAAACATGAAAAATCTGAACCAGAGCTATTGATATTGATATTTACTGTACAATAATGAGTCAAACAAAAAAACATTGGTTAAATGTTGTGTAGACAGACGATCAAGTTCACTAGCTGACAATTTTATTTGTTCAAAGAATGAACTGTTATATAGTCTATCTCTGTTTGTATCTGTTTTTTTTTTTTTTTTAAATACATTCAAAAACTTCAAAGTTTAAATATAGAAATAACAATAGACTTTCACAATAAAACTTTAGAATAACTAAAGAAAATACACTCTAAAAATGCTGTGTTGTTTCTGTAAACACATTGTTGGGTTGCTCACGCTGGGTCAAATGAGATGTAGTGAGTCATTTACAAATGAACATCTGGTTGGCTTATTTTGACCCAACAACTGGTTTATTCTTTATTCTCTGGTTTGCCTGCAAAATGTTCGAAATATTACTGTTATTGTGGGGCCTCCGAGTGGCGCAGTGGTTAAAGCGCTCGCCCTATCATCCAGAGATTGCTAGTTCGAATCCTGGATGGTGCTGTAACCTCTCGCAGCCGGAGGTCTAGAGAGGGCTGATTGGCCGAGCTCTCTCAGAGGGGAGGGATGAGAGGTACTTAGTGCTCCCACATTAATCACGGCTCTACAGCCAGTCAGGGGCGTCTGTGAGCTCGCGCAACGGAGGGAGCGCATAGCGCTGTCCTCCGAGTGTGTTACGCCGCCCCCAACGGTGCGCGAGCGAGCAGTTCGAAAAGATGCGGTCGGCTGGCGTCACGTGGTTCGGAGGAAACACGTGATAGTCTTCGGCCCTCCCGGCTGAGTGGTAGTAGTAGCCTTAATGTGGGAGCCCCCTAGTGACGGGGAGGAATTGGACACGACTAAATTAGGGAGAAAATTGGGGAAAAATCCAAAAAAAAAAAAAAAGAAATATTACTGTTATTGTGTCACAAAGTGTAGTTTTAAGGGTTGTTTAGGCGGGAATGCATGTGTGTACAGCTCAAAATCTCTATCGGTTATTAAAGATAGCGTCTATTTAGAAAAAATGCCACAACGTTTTCGAAGATTCGAGCTTCAGGAAATCCCCAGGCGCTCTGCTCATAACACCGGCCCAACGCAGCCTCATCTCGTCTTCCTCCTCAAACGTTTTCTAAACTTGGGCTATTGTTGTTTACTTATAATATTTGTTAATTTAATGTAAATGAGGTTTGGGCTGAGGGATTTTGATCCGGCACCGTGATCCTCCTCTTTAATTTCCTCCGCAGTCTAATCAGCGCTCAACCGCACGCATAAAGTTTTCCAGAGCGCACCGGCAGAAGTAGACTAATGATTATGAACACGTCGGGAAAAACAGCAAGGAGACTGACTCTGGCCATTTTAATAATTCATTGATAAATAAGGGATTTCTTTGGTTTCGGCTGTAGTGATGAAGGTGATCACGTCATCTCGTCGTCTCCGCAGCAGTGAATGCGCCTATAATTCACGTTTCATATGAATTACATCATCTAAAACTTGTTTTCCATTACAGTGGAACCTTGGATTACGCGCATAATTCATTCCGGAAGTGGGCTGGTGTTCCAAAACACTCGTAAACCAAATCATCATTTCCCATAAGAAATAATGAAAACTCAAATTATTCATTCCACAGCCCCAAAAAAATAAATACATAAAAATAATTAATACAATCTATAAAATGAAAATAAAACAAATTAATCTGCACTTTACCTTTAAAAAAGTACAAATAAATCCTGACAGACAAGTGTTTCCGTTGGTGCGCGCAGGCGCCGTGTGTGTGTGAGAGAGTGACGCTCTGTGTCAAAATAAGAGTCGCATGCGTGATACATGATACTCGGCGCTCGTAAACTAATACTTGCTCGGTTTCCGATTAAAAATGTATTAAAAATCTTTGCTCGGTTTGTGGAACACTCGTAAACCACGGTACTCGCAATCCGAGGTTCTACTGTACTTTATATAAAAGCAGACATTTCGCTTTCTAGAAGTCAGGCAAGTATTCACAGGGTTTCGGTTCACTTTCTGACGCGCTCAAGTTCACCGAAACCAATACAGAATAGCTCTGTATCCCTGTTTGCTTTCATTATTTTACAAACTCAAAGTTTTTTCGTCATTTTTTCGCCACTTAAATAAAAGTAGAGTCTTATAAAGGCTATGCAGCTTATAGAGTTTTATTATATAGTACTTGCACATTAATCTGACAAACTTTTTCTGATGCACACCCAGAGTCTGTTTTCTGGCTACGCGAGTGTTACACATGATATAATCTAAAGGCTAGATATAAAGGTATATATTTACTTTGCTTAAATCCGATGCAAATAAGAACCGCCTTTATTTAAATTCTAAATTTGTACTGTAATTTTAGTGCTGTGATTGTAAATTCGTTTAAAGTTTCACTTGTATTTCGTAAGGTTTTGCCAGCGCGGGTACAGCACAACGGGTTTTTTTATTTATTAAAGAAAATTATGATGATCATAACAGCCTACTGCATTTCATTTTTATAACAACGCAAAAACACATGCGCTGCTGACTGACATCGAAATCTGCAGACGCACTAGAAAGTCCTGACAATGTTTTAATTTTATGGTCATTTAGTTTCTACAGTACTAATCTACTACAAATGTAAAGAACACAAAGTATAAGATGACACAAAACCTACTTACACATGAAAAAATCTAAAGGCTCACTGTGTTAACGTTTACTTTGCTTAAATTCGATCCTAATAAGATTTTATTTAAATTCTAAATTTGTACTGTAATTTAAGTACTGTGAGTAGGAATTTGTTTAACTACAATGCTTCACTTGATTTTATCCGCTACTACGTGCCGCTCTAAAGGAGCTGCGGCTCATTAATCCTTATAGAGGCGTCTGTCTATAGTTATACAGCGTGATTTAGCGATAAAAGCCAGCAAACGCACAAACCCAAATGCCGCCGCCGTGAGACGCGACGGTAAAACCATTATTCCGGGTTGATTACCTACTGTAATACCTCTGCACTGATATTGAATCCGTTCCAGATGTGAGTTCTTAAGGTGGAATTTCGCATGGAAACGAAAATCGTAACAGATTTTCCCATAGGAAATGCCACCCAAAAATATTACCAATATTACTCATTTCCAACACTATAATCATATTTTTATATATAAAAACATTTCGAAAAGAAAAAGTAAAATATGAAATAAATAGACATTAAACCTCGCATAAACCTTAATTTATGATACCTTTTTTTCTTCTTGGTACTATGTCCTCACTAAATCTTGCACAACATGCAAAAAAGCCCACAAAAAATACGTCAACTTGCTTCGCTTGGCTTTCCACCAACGCAAACAAGTTTTAAACGGTTCCCGGACGTACGCGCAACTTAGCCGCTGTTCAGTTCGGCTCCGTTCAGTCACTCGTGCGCCAAAATGTTTGATAAGCTGAGGTGAAATTCTTGCAGCATTTCAGTTCTCAAGGCTCATATTCACAAGGCGGGATTTCCGTATGCTGCGGTACCACCGTACTGTATAACGGACATAACGGACTTGTGTACCGTATATCAGGAGTAACGGATGTTTTTCTCTTCACATCTTGTCTTCACAGAAACTGGCCTTCATGTTGTCTCTGGGGCTCGTAACACATGACTATCTGGAGGGTGAGTGTGTGTGTGTGTGTGTGTGTCAGTTTTATTACATGTAGTATAAAGTAAAATGATACTCAATGCAGTTAAAGCGGTCAGCTAACATGAGTCGCGTTGTGTGCAGAGATTCAGAGCAAACGTCAAGAAAGAAAGAGACGAACAACAGCGAATCCGGTGTATAGTGGAGCAGTGTTCGAGCCAGAGGTAAACCATCTCTTACAGCTTTCACTCTCTCTCTCACACACACACACACACACACACACACACACACACACACACACACACACAGCTCGAGTGTCTGTCGTAATCAGTGGAGGGTAATTCCTTACCTGTGAATGTGTTTCAGCGAAAGAAAAGCACAGTGTCTTACCTGAATTCTGCAAATCAAGAGTACAGCAAGAGAGGTGAGTGTGTATCGGTTTATACGTGTGTGTGTGTGTGTGTGTGAGCACAGCAATGTGTTTAATCTTAATTAAACACACCTTCATGGTCTCATTATACCACAGCAAAACAGCAGCAGTGTGCTTTCTTAGGTCCCTGTGCATTCCAGCTGATTAACTCCACCTGTGTTTTTCTAAACTCACTCTGTCTCTCTCTCACACACACACACACACACACACGCACATACGCACACTTACAGTCTGTAATTGACTTATGTAACAGGTTTGTTTCCACTCGCTGTTTAATGCCTCTGCACTTTGAGAGACACCGAGCACAACGGCTGCAGAGTGTTTTTGTGAAAACATCGCATTATTTATTCATACACAGCATCAGAAAGCTGCTTCTCTCGTCTTAGGAGGAAAAAAATAAAAGTCTTTATAGCTTTCTGAAATTTATGGGGGAAAAAAATGTTGCTGGCTTCTTAAAAGCAGTTCTTTAAGGAAGAATGGAAGGTTGAAGCGTCAGTGTTAGAGGGCATATTAGTGCATGACCTTTTTTTACCCCCCCCCCCCGACCCCCCCCACACACACACACACCGATATTGTCTGAGTGTTTCTTCCAAGCTCAGCCATACTGCCTGCTTGAATAACACTTTGTGCTTTTAACTGTCTGCTTTTATCATAAACTAAATTAACATCTTTATTTCCTTTATGATTTTAAAAGTTAAGCTGAAATTTGTTTTTTAAAGTTTATCTGTGTATAATAATCGGATCATCTTCTCCGTCCTGCATTTTAATTCAGTGTAATATTCGTACATTTCCTCTGTCCATTAAAACTGGTCTCTTCCTGATGATGCTAATGTTTGTATTTAATGTAACATCACGTAAGTTTCTACTCATAAATCTCAGTTTAAAGTTGCTTTATTAAAAAAATAGCTGTCTTCTGATTATACGGCGTATGCTTTCATTAACCTTTAGGTTTACATTCAGGCCAAAAAACTAGTCAGGTAGATTTTCTGAAAAAATTGTGAGTGACGTGATCAGTTGCTAAGGTGCTTTAGCTAGGGCGTGGCTTAACAGCTTCACCATGATCCTGAGAGACTGATTGGTTGACTGAGTAAAATAAGCCCGCCCCCCATGTCTCTATGGTGATGGGATCCACAGTTCAGGTTCAGTTTAACAGGTTAAGTTCTGTGGATGTTACTATAGCAGGGAATGAAACTGTGACCACTTCCTGTTTTAATGTACTGTACCTTCACCATAATATGCGAAAGGGGCAAATTCTCGCACCTCTCGCGCCCCAGGGGTACAACTTATACCCTCTCACCTGGTGAGAGCTTGCAAACCTCCTCAATTGTGGTAAATTTTTGATTTCTACAAAATTCTAGTCAGTCTCAGTGTAAAGTCTGTGGGATTTTTTTGGCTGGTTACTTTACCCCCCCTCAGCCCTTAGGATATGGGTTCAGATGTACAGCTGTGTGAGTGATTAATGTACAGAAGAGTACAGTAGGTAAGCAGGATATGGTATATACAGTATGTCGAAAGAAAGTATACCTGTGCAGTGAAGAGGACATGTCGAGAAGCTAACACGCTTAACACAATAAACATATGTACATATATATATATATATACATACATTATACTTCCCTCAATATCCTAAGAAGGATGTTGTTGATTCATACACAAGGATGGATTTGTGATTACATTTTTTCTTTTCTTTTTTTTTAACATCACTGTTTCTTTTCCCTAGCCAACGAGGACGGCTCATCGGAGGTACGTCACACTAGTGTTTCTTCTCTTTTGTCTTTCCATTTTATTTTTTTTTCCCCGTTTGTTGTCTATCTCATCTCACCCAGGTCGCCCACCCAAACCCAGCAGTGTGGTGGAGAGGGGCATCAGCCCTTTGACCTCCACCAGCCTACACCCAGCGTGTGTGGGTCCTCACTTCCCACGTCTTTCCACAATCCCTCTCATCACATCCATCCCCATCCAGCCCTCGTCTCAGCCCGAGCTCAGTGGGGGATGTAAGTAGCTCACGGGAGACTACCGCACCCACCGATACACTCCCCTGTTCAGTGTGTGACAGACGAAGCCGCGGTCTCATTGATCCCTACATCACGGCCGAATGACCACTGACAGATAGCGGCATGATAAATCATTACAACTGTAGAGGAGCAATGATTTAGAATCTCACCGTAAGAGAAGAAGACGGATTTACTTTCGAGTCTGGTCCCCTCCTATATTGTCTTTTTTACTTGACGCTGTCACCTCTGGCTTGCTCATTTAGGGATCTAAAACATATTAGGTCTGTAAAACTTCTTCGTGACAGTTTCCGTAGAAATGAAATGGAACTGTCCTCTAATCTGCATCTCACATCACATCAGTTCATACGTTTGTGCAAAATGTATATTCGCACATAATAATTATATAACCTTTAAATTGTCAGGACATTACACATCACTTTAAGTATCAGGACTCATCAGGAATGGTGTAATGGTTTAGTTAAAGAATCCCTTCAGGAAATAAGGACGTGTGGAGTGTAGATGCAGGTCGCAGTCACTCGTGTGACTCAGGCGTCAGTCACCAGGACTGCCTGTGCTACCCTCCACGTTGTGCATCAGGCGTATGGATTTAGCCCTCATTTAAAAAGCAGCTAAATGCCCACTGAAGCTACAGTACAGCCTCTGCCCCAGACCGTCTGCCCCTCTTAGCAAAAGGTATTTGTCAGTCCCTGTAGGGGTACACGTGCAGAAGCTGAATGACATGGGAGGAGTTCAGATCATGTTAACATGAAGTTCACATGCCTCATTGTAATGTCATGTGTTCTCTGCTATTTGCATTTTTCAATGTTGCATTTTCCTCATCTATGTCATTTTTTTGCATTCTTGTCTTTTTTGTTATTTCTGCAACAACGCTGTAGTGGTTTGTGCTTCGATTACCAATAGAAGTCATTTATAACTTCCAGATTTCGAAGAAGGATGAAGTTATAGAGTGGCCTGGAACTCTTGCCATCGTCCATTCCTACATTTCTTACAAAGCAGGTAAGAGGTTTGACTTCTGATAGCAGACCCGTCAACCTTTTAATACATTTCAAAGGGGTTAAGGTCAGGATTCTGTGTGAAAATTTGAACGAGTCCTGGAATGTGGCCGTTACTACTATCAGGCAAGAAAATCCTCACAGATGTGACACCCTGACTTCATTGTATTGTCACATAACATTGCTGATCCTAGGCGTGACCAACTGGAGCAACCTCCAGAGGCTTGTACAGTGGGCGTTGTGCATGATGGGTGCATCGCTTCATGTGCTTCCCTTCATACCCTCACGCGCCCATCGCACTGGAATACGGTCAATCTGGACTCAACAGGTCACATGACCTTTTTCCATCTCTCCAAAGCCCAATCTTTATGCTCCCTAGTAAACTGAAGCCTTTTTTTCTGATGAGTCTCACTAACAAGTGTGTTTTATTATTATGGCCACACAGCTGTTCAGTCGCATCACATTATGAGTGTATGCAAATGCTCTTAATTATTAATCACAATCAATGCCTTTTCTTAATAGGAGTGAAATGGATTACAAAACTCACTGTTTGGATTTTTCTAATCAGCCAAAATCTGTCATTTTGTTTTCCATTTATTAATTATAGAGGTGAAGGAACACTTAGAGCAACAAATGTCTGTTAAATAATAAATAAATAATAAGATAAGTATATTGCTAATTTAAAGTGCAATATGAGATATAAGGAGTCTTTAGGGGTTTTTTTTTTTTACAGGCTATTTTTTTAATGATATAATGAAGTACAGCAACAAGAAACTATACCGTATAACTGGATCACAGATCAACTATACAGTCGTGGCCGAAAGTTTTGAGAATGACACAAATATTAGTTTTCACAACGTTTGATGCTAAACTGCTTTTAGATCTTTGTTTCAGTTGTTTCTGTGATGTACTGAAATATAATTACAAGCACTTCATACGTTTCAAAGGCTTTTATCGACAATTACATGACATTTATGCAAAGAGTCAGTATTTGCAGTGTTGGCCCTTCTTTTTCAGTTCTTGGAGTTTGTCAGAATTGGTGGGTTTTTGTTTGTCCACCCGCCTCTTGAGAATTGACCACAAGTTCTCAATGGGATTAAGATCTGGGGAGTTTCCAGGCCATGGACCCAAAATTTCAACGTTTTGGTCCCCGAGCCACTTAGTTATCACTTTAGCCTTATGGCACGGTGCTCCATCGTGCTGGAAAATGCATTGTTCTTCACCAAACTGTTGTTGGATTGTTGGAAGAAGTTGCTGTTGGAGGGTGTTTTGGTACCATTTCTTTATTCATGGCTGTGTTTTTGGGCAAAATTGTGAGTGAGCCCACTCCCTTGGATGAGAAGCAACCCCACACATGAATGGTCTCAGGATGCTTTACTGTTGGCATGACACAGGACTGATGGTAGCGCTCACCTTTTCTTCTCCGGACAAGCCTTTTTCCAGATGCGCCAAACAATCGGAAAGAGGCTTCATCCGAGAATATGACTTTGCCCCAGTCCTCAGCAGTCCATTCGCCATACTTTTTGCAGAAGATCAATCTGTCCCTGATGTTTTTTTTTTGGAGAGAAGTGGCTTCTTTGCTGCCCTTCTTGACACCAGGCCATCTTCCAAAAGTCTTGGCCTCAATGTGCGTGCAGATGCGCTCATACCTGCCTGCTGCCATTCCTGAGCAAGCTCTGCACTGGTGGATCCCGCAGCTGAATCCTCTTTAGGAGACGATCCTGGCGCTTGCTGGACTTTCTTGGACACCCTGAAGCCTTCTTAACAAGAATTGAACCTCTTTCCTTGAAGTTTTTGATGATCCTATAAATTGTTGATTTAGGTGCAATCTTAATAGCCACAATATCCTTGTCTGTGAAGCCATTTTTATGCAACGTAATGATGGCTGCACACCTTTCTTTGCAGGTCACCATGGTTAACAATGAAAGAACAATTATTTCAAGCATCACCCTCCTTTTAACATGTCAAGTCTGCCATTCTAACCCAATCAGCCTGACATAATGATCTCCAGCATTGTGCTCATCAACATTCTCACCTGAGTTAACAAGACGATTACTGAAATGATCTCAGCAGGTCCTTTAATGACAGCAATGAAATGCAGTGGAACGTTTTTTTCGGGATAACATTCATTTTCATGGCAAAGAAGGACTATGCAATTCATCTGATCACTCTTCATAGCATTCTGGAGTATATGCAAATTGCTATTATAAAATCCTAAACAGCAACTTTTCCAATTTCCAATATTTATGTAATTCTCAAAACTTTTGGCCACGACTGTACATCCAACACCCCGCTATTTCCTGCAGTATACTGTTTCCTGTGCATTGTAAATAATTTAATTAATTTAATAATTTAATAAAAATGTCAATTTCCCTGTTTTCCTTCCTAACTGGTAGTGTTTCAGACATGTGGCATGACTTCCTTGTTTTGTCTCACAGAGAGAGAACAGGAGAAGCAAAGGCTGGAGAAGTGGAGCTCTGAACTGCAGCAGGAGAGAGAAGAGCTAGAGCTCAAAGCTAAACAGCTCAGTGACTCCATCACGGTGAGATTGTGTCTCATTTATTTTTCCCAGCCCCAAGGTTTCAGACTATAATGACTAATTATCTCATTCTGTGACATTTAAAAACCTTGAAACATGGGTCACAGATAGTATTCTCGATCTCTTGCATTTTTTCAGATATGTACAGAGAGTAGGACTGGTGTTCTGGCTCGACAGAGAGAAATGGAGGCCTCAATAGAGAAGGTTAAGGATCTGGTACGTCTTATTCGGGGCATTCAATTGCCCCCTCTGCCCCAGTTCTTGGCCTTGGGCATTACCAATGGAAATCCAGGCACTATTATGATCCAACAACCCATCACCATCCCCAGCTTGGAAGAAAACCAACATCCTACCCGAAATAACAGCACAAGCTCTGACGTAGGCGACAACTTCACGGAGGTCAGAGATACCGGCAACCTACACAACGATCCCATAAACACCAACAGCAGCATCCCGAGCGCTCCGAAAACCGAGGACGCCGGTGAAACCAAGAACGCTTCCATTATCCGTCACGGTTCCATCACAAACGCCTGTCCAGCTCTCAGCAATACGCACAGCCAGAACACCATGTGTGCCAGCTCGAACGGGACTCTGGAGCCTGAGGAGGGACACGAGGAAAGCAAAAACCAAAACATCGCCAGTGAGAAAGGCTGTACGGGAGACATCAATAAAAACAGCATCAGGGACCTCAGAGGAAGTGCGGAGCCTCAGTTGCCTACAGTAATGCCCATGGCAGAGGTAGTACAAGGTATAGAATAGTATCGACATCAAAGCGTGCGCCCCGTTCTACCCCCCCGTACACCCCATAGACCTCCGATCTGAAAGTGTCCTAAGTTGCCATTTAATGTTTCTGTTCCTGTGTTGTCTTTGTCTGTAAGAATCCACAGTGCCATTTTCAATGAGCAGGATTAAAAGTTCTGAAGTACCAGCACCTGAAAAATCTAACACAAATAATAATCAATAATAATATAAAGAAATAAAACTTAAAGAGTTATCAGAGTTTAAGATATCACACCAATGTGTGCCTGCTATAGTTGCCATTGCACCTCTTGGATGGAAAGCATACAGAACAACTGAGCAAATGTTTTTGTCCTGCTGTTAAATCATGTTGGGACGCAAGTAGGCATGTGCCGATAAAACGTAGAAGTTATACTAAACCTAGACGGTTTTGGTGTTATAAACAATGCCTGTTGTTTTTTTTTGTACATGGTGAGGATAGTGGAGTCAAATTCCTTACTTTGGCCAATTTTGAGGGCATTAATGAATAATAGTTATTAATAACGTATTTTATTTTCAGTTAAAGTTTTATTCAAGCAACCCTAGTGGAACATATTAGTTACATGAGACGAATTAATGTTGCCCAGATACATTAAACAAAAATGAATAAATAAATAAGAACGAGAATGAGGTAGCTAAAAATGCCATATATCGTGCACTGACTGACCTGCAAGTGCGCCGTCTGGTGGCGTACAAGTTAACAGATACGTGAGCTACGGAGAAATATTATGCACAACATCCGTTATCAGCTCGTTAAGCAATATCACACTCGGGATCATGCTGTACCGAATATCAGCAAGCCTGTCATATCATGATACCGTGCTGATATTCAGTATAACAGCATGACCTCGAGCGCAATACTGCTTTTATACAACAGCTCCACAAACACCATTTATTATCAACAGATGATGCCGGTTATTTTGCTCCACCGACATGCAAATAAAAATGCGACAGATGCAGTTAGCAACCACCAGTTCATTTAATTAGTAGAGGCGAAAGTAGTTTTAAATTCTTACTGGTACGATGTAGACACAAGTTAAGGAGAATAAACAATGGAAAAAGTAAACAGTCCTGAGAAACTCACAAGATTTACTTCATATTTCCACTTGCGGGTTCGGGGTTGAATCCCAAATAACGTTAAATGTAATGACAGTGCGCTATGTAGGGTGTACAATAGCGCACTTGTTCCACACAGCAAGTAGTGCCCTTGGTCAGGGGTTAGAGAAGGAATTGGGATTCATCCTTGTGTTAGACGGTTCAGAGGCGAATCGGAATGACACAGAGGCGATTGCTAAGGAGACAGCGTGTTGTTTAAGATGACATAACGTTATCAGATGTGTTTTCTGTGATTGGGTTTGAATGCTGGGTTTTAGCAGGCAGTTGCTCTCTCTTCAGTACTGCCAACTGTACACACCTACTTGGACCCCATGCTGCGATCGACAGTTAAATCTTATTAAAGATCTTTTGAACACCTGTGACACAGAGTGAAACATATAGTTAAACGCCGCAGTGCTGTTATGCTCTATATCATCACTCGTATGCCAGATTACTCGGTCAGAACTAACTGTTTAATTTTTTTTCTTCTTTTTATTCATTTTAATTATTAACAACAACAAATTAATTAATGCTTCATCATTAAAATCCCCAGTATAACAATAGTTTTGTTTTTAGCATGTTTGTTAATTTGTTCATTCTTCTTATACGGTATACAGTATATAAGTTTTCCCACGAGAATTTAGAAGTATCAATATCGGTACATGTCTACTTCCGGTCCCGTTGCTGTTATAAAGGAGTAATAATGCTGTTAGAGCGGCAGAATCAGTCCAGGACAGGTGTAGGGCGTTTCCCCTCTCTGGGCTCCAAAGCAGAACAGAACAGCTGAGAGAAAGACATGAATCATAATTCATAAGCAGGTCTTCCAGGTGTTTCAAAAAGCTACACACCTATTAGATGTGTCTGTTCTATTTATAACGTCCATGTGCAGCAATTCTGTAAGTATATTTTTAAATCGTTGTCTTTTCAAATAAATTCCTCAGCTCTGTTTTTGCCAAATATTGTTTGCCACAGGGACATGTATTTTTACTTTATGGTGATTAAATAGATGTATGAATAATAGCGTTGTATTTGTGTAGCATCAGTATTGAGGACTCTGAATAAAACACAGACACAGGCTTTACTAGTGATGAAAATGATTGATTGTTAAGGCAGTTAATGAGTGTGGTGTTGGATCTCAAACACAACCTTTACATCAGAAGGTGTCAGGTGGAACGTTCCATCTCTTTCCCCTTTTTCAAATCCGATAATAAACGAATCTCCTAGTTAATACGACGAAAATCAATGACACCGTGATTAGTCTCTCTCTCTCTCTCTCTCTCTCTCTCTCTAATGTACATGGTTTATGCACATTTTATCATAAGAAACGTTTTATTCATGAAATGATGCTTATGTAGCATTACACAAGGGCTTTCTATTTTGTATTGTTTTATTAGCTGAAGTGTTAGCCTTCCACATGGCAGCACTGTTAAGACGACCCGGAGCAAAAAGCACAGGAGTGCGAGGTTTAGCTCGAAACCCAACAGCACAGGAACGCCAGCGGACCCAACACCGCTCCATTACACATCTGCCATTATATCACGTTGACGAGCGAGTGATCGAAGACATGCTGCATTTGTATCATATCTCCAGATGAAAGTCTCCAGATGTGCGTGTCAGACCGTTATAACTACAGTAGATTTAGTGTTTTATACAGGGGTAGGGCGACTTTTATGAAACTTTATGTTGATAATGAAGCACAACAGATCATGCAGAGATGCAAGTTACAAATCTAAATGTGATGCAGGTCTGTGTAAATAGAAATAGTACTGGTTGTGTCCTCGTATCAGCTTGCGTGCGTGCGTATGTGTGTGTGTGTGTGTGTGCATTTCACTACTCAGGCAATCAAAGCGTCCGGCCTGCAGTAGAGTTTTAAAGCGGTTGCCTTAACATGCTCTGGTTTTCTTGGTTAACGCGGTGTTCCAGCTGGGGGAGCGTTCTCGTCGGTGTGATTTCCGGCGCGTTTCCCCCCAGGAGTCGTTACTGCTTTCTGTTGCACCGAATCAGATTCGAGTTGTGTATCTTATGCTTATTTTTTTTGGGGCCAGTGCCTGATTTGAGTTTTGTTTACAAGACCTACTTGTAATTACATTCTATGTTGTTGCACTTTCAGTTATTATTATTTTTTAGTTTTATAAAAAAAGAAAAAAAGATTCCTGGAGTGCTTTTTGCATCCGTTCCATTTTCCTGTTTAGTCGTCTCGATTTAACGCAGCCGAGCTTAATTTCCGACTTGTCTCACAATACCGTTTAGGAGCGGTACTAATTAATTTGAATCTTGAAAAGCCCAGTGGGAGGAAGAACATTTTCTCGATGAATAAATGATTGCTTGCAGGTGACGTTTACACAGACGTGTGTGTGTGTGGGGGGGGGGGGGGGGGGGACTTAATGGACAGAGCTTTAAGCCCTGTAAAATTAATGGGAAAAAAAATGAATTACAAATAAATCCAAAACTGTGGTTGAATCTCACTACAGTTGCGAGATCTCAGTTGTGAACATTGATGTGCATTTTTCTACACCGGATTGTTATTATTATTATTATTATTTTTTTTTTTTATGACGATGAAATGTCTGATATAATAAAAGTGTGTTTTAGGGCTTGGTAAGGGATTTCCCGTTAAATTGGATATTTATACACAAAGTCATCCTCAGCCCGTTCCTGGGCGAGGAAATGTCAGGATTTGCTGATGATAAGACTGACCATTTGTGTTTGGATGTTTAAAGCCGTAGTGTCCGAAAGTGTGGAAAGTCTCTGCATATACTGTACGTTACATACACTAGAGAATAAGTGTTTGTGTCATTTTATTGGTCCATAAAGTGTTTTAAAAAAAAATGTAAAAAGAAAAACTTTTTATATATCTATATTAAAACAAATGTGAAACTACTGGAAAGTCCGACAGCGAGGCAGTGCGTCACAGTCATCATTAGGCTGCTGGTGCGGAGTGTCGAGGTCCCCATTCCTGTTCTCCCTCAACACGAACTCGCGCGCCTTCCTTTCACCATTACCTCATTCAAGGGCCTCTGACCTGTACAATTCAGGAAGGCAATCAACTAAGGAGTATTGCACAAACACGACAAATTCACAGTGGTACACCCCTCGTGCCAAATTCTAAAGTGTTCAGTATGCGAATTTACATCGTTCTCTTGGAAAGAAGTGTTGAATATTTTTTCATAATGGTTTTAAGTATGATGTGATGAATTACTTTTTTACAGTTTGTATGTTTATCTGGTCTTTGTTGGTCTTTGTTGTTTGGTGCTGCCTGATGTCGGTTTGTTTGTTTCATTCATAGACTTCATCATTTTCTCCGTGTAAGTTATTTAATGCACATTTACAGTACACATCTTTCTTCATGTTGAAGGGGATGGGCATTTTAGGAGCATTTGATCAATTTGTATTTATTAATTTTTACCATTTTTGCTAATTAAAACCATAAAGTCAATCGGTGTTTCATTTGTCTGATTCTGCGTCAAGCTTTGCTGTGGGTTTTTAATGACACACTAACAAACGCTTCACAAATGACTCGTGTCATGGTGATTCTTGGGTGAATAAATCTATATAAATACCTCTGAATAAAAATGTATATACTTAGAGACTCACTATAACGCTTATCCTGTACAGGATCGTGGTAGGCCTCGTGGTCAGGGGGCTCGGGGCGGACAGGACAGGATGCTAATGCATCTCAGGGCATCAGCACTCACACACTAGGGGTCATTTGGAAAGCCTACAGCAGCAATGGGGAGGCCAAACTTTGATTATTGGCTAAAAGCCTACAATATAATTTCTGTTATTGTTGTCGTGGTTCTGGTTCGAGTTTTATTTAAACATCAAAGAAAAGGTCTATAATTATTATTATTATTATTATTATTATTATTATTATTATTATTATTATTAGGGGTGTTGGTGGCTCAGTATTAGGTTTCCTGCCAGCCAATGCAGAAGGCCTGGGTTCAATTCCCAGCCAACGTCCAAAACCCCAGCCATTGGATGCAGTGCCGGTCCCAAGCCTGGATAAAGCCTGGGAAGGCTGCATCAGGAAGGGCGTCCGGTTTTAAACCTGTGCCAAGTTGTTGTGCGGATCGGATGATCCCCCGTGGCGACCCGTTGGCGGGAACAACCGAAAGACTAACAACAATTAGCCTACTCAGCATCTCTTTGGACTTTGGACTGGAGGAAACCTGAGTACCCAGAGGAAACCCACCAAGCACAAGGAGAACATGCAAACTCCACCCCCACAGATCCGAAGGCCAGACTCGAACCCTCCACCCTGAGAGTGCGAGGCCACGGTGTTACACCAGCATGCTACAAAGCAAAAACCCTTCTGAAAGTGAAAAAATTTATAAAATGAATTTTATATTGGTCTACCCTATTACTCTGTTCACTATCAAGCAATAAGAATTTCAAATAGTCAATTCAAACTGTATGTGTACAGAGCTTCTAACAAAGGATACAAAGCTGCTTTAAAGAAAAAAAGAAACAGAAATGGTTTAAATGCTCTGAATATATCAGGTTGTGTGATATATGTGCAAAATTCTGACTCCTCATCAAAGCTTCTCATCCGCTTTCTCTTCCTCTGCAGTGTCTGATACAATGCACATCATTACCACACTTGCTTCCTTTTTATTGAGAATGGTCGTGCCCAGTTAGCTTCCCAAGGACGCCCGTGACTATTCACCTTCATCATTACTGAATGTCACACCGAGGGTTTTTATTTTATTTTATTGACTTCACGTTGGTCATGATTCAGCGTTGTACTTCATGAAATGCTGAAATCTGGATAAGGGTTGTAAAATCATAAAAACAGCTCTTTTTTAATTTTGGGGGCGGGGTTGTTTTCTTCTTTTCTTTCATTCTTTTTTTTTTTTTTTAACTTTCAAGAGTTTCTATTTTCATGTGCTTCATCCTGAAAGAGGAGACCTGAAATGAATGCATTAAGCAGGCTTAAGGAGTTACTGCATAGATCATGTGATAGAGAATATCTAAACAGTTTAAAGCCATAGTGTATTACAGTATGTCTATATTTAATAAAATATGCATACATTTCCTTTTTTTTTTTTTTATTCAGATATTTTATCAGATGAGAGCATGAATGCGTTTAAACACGTTCCAAACATTTTCCGGACTTTTTATACCTGCACCAAGGAAGGAAGCACATAACCTGCCTTAACTTGTAAGGGTTGATACAGTAGCTGATTCATAGGAACAATCTGATCATATCAAAATGACATTTGTGTGTATCACTTACCTGGGCATAAGAGAGCGCCGTAAATAAGTGATATGATGCATACTCACTAAAACCCGTCAGAATTTTTCAATAATTAAAAATCAATCCGTTCAAAAATATCCAATTTGCCTTGTCAGCTTTATTCAAAGACGTCTCCAGCAGAACAGTTTGATACAAATAGAAAAATAAGGGGAAAATTTGACATAAATCGTTGCTGAGAGTGTGTCCTACAGTAGGTCTCTCCTGTCTCATCTATCCAATATATATTCAAGGCTACAGAAATCATAGATCTTGAAGAGGACCAATTTCCCACATTTTATCATTTTATCCCTCGACATACTGTAACTAATGAATTCTGAAACGAAGAACTTCACTATGAGCTATGCTTTGGAACGCCGCATTAATTAGCTGTTTATCTGGTTAAGTTTACTTGCTGCATTAGAAATTAGTGTTGGGTTTTGATACCTTTAAACCCCTCACCAAATTATACCCTGGTATATACTGTAGTGTGTATACCGTCTACATGCTGACGTCGGGCGTTTCTTTTATCATCCATGCTAATGTTTTTTTTTTTTTTTCCTTGCTCAATGCACAGAGACGCCAAAAATCTCACGTCTACAACATATCCACCGAACCTGGGTCTCTAACTGGACTGTTCACACTATTGGCTATCGGACCGAAGCGTAACACCAACTCACAAGACGTGCATGCACACACACTCAAAAGCCTTCATCATTAATAAAGCGCTTAAAATGACTTTTCCTAGCTTTCTGATACATTCTATTTTCTGACTTTTCCAGGTTTGGAGATTTTTTCCACGATTTTCATAAACACAGAAGATCTTCTCATAACGGTAATTTAAAAAGTGTTGCTATTTTTAAATTCCTCCAGGATACAGTGTTACCATATTACCACTCAACCCTGTTACAGACCGTACTAAGCTTCAGCCTTAGCCATGCCATCTCTACTACGGTATTTTAATGCATTATGATAATAATAATAATAATTTTTAAGTCATAGATTTATACCAAATCAAGCGGTACGTATGTACAGTACTGCTTGTATGAAAGTATTCCGCCTGACATTTCTACTCACCGATACCGCAGAAGAGGAACCGGTCAAATAAAGCTGTGAAAGTTCTCGTATAGGATTTCACTAGAACACTACAGTACATCCCTTTCTGATATCTCCCTGGAGTGAGTATTTTATTTGCACAAATCTTCCTCGACATGATGGCAGGATTCATTTTGATCTTCCAATGTGGCGGGGAGTGTCTTAATTCCTTCATAGCTCATATTAATGTATTGACGTGTTATTTTCTCCACTCATTCAAACATCTTGATCATTGTTTTACTGGTGTAGAGGACACCTCAAGTGACTTTAATTCCCAAGTTGGTCCAACACACAAATAATGTCAAAGGTGCTCCCATGTTGATTCGTCCAAAGTCAGCAGTTCTAGAACCAGAGAGCGTTTATATGGTAGACGACCCAAAGAGTCCCAGGGAACTGGCGACTGGGCTGATGTGTTAATTTCTTAAACAAGTCCAGTCGTTTTTCTTACTCGAGAGCAGGGAAGCGATCTGGCTTTGAGTAGACCTACTGTAGATACGTAGCAGAACAGCTGGATCACCACTGCATGGTTTTGCTGCGTGTGAGTTTATTCTTGAGTGCGTGCCGCATCTGGAGCACACGTGAGCGCTTGTCCATGGCTAACAGGTGGCGATGGAACTCCACCCGAACCTCGCGGATCAGCTGGCTGAATGCCGCCTCCACCGCCGAGGAGCACTCTGCTACGGAGAGCTCAAAAAAAATACACCTGGTATACCAAATCAGATCATCATCATCATCATCATCATCATAATAGCACATTTACGTACGTATTCTGTATTAAACAAGATCGGCTTCACACACACCACGAGACGGAGAAATGACAGTATATGTAAAGTAAACAAAGTTTACCACTTTGTGTGTTTTCCACAGACTCACTCATATTTTACATTTTTTCTCCACACTAGCCAGTTCTGCCCTGTCATATAACAGCTAACACCCTCGGCATGTTGTGTTAAAAATAGCCACGTATGCCTTTAAATATTCCAAAACAACATATTCAAAGTTTCTTATTTAGTGTGCCAATCTGTTACATTTCACTTCATTTCAACACATTTAATTGAACAATGTTCATGTACAGTACTGTGCATAAGTCTTGATCCCCCGCCCACCAAGACTAAATTGTCTTTATAATAAATTTAATTAAATGATGTAGATTAACTTAAATAAATAGGAACAAGTATTTTACTATGACAGGCAATAACATGGCTAAAGATATAATAAAAAGAAAAAAAATTTTTAACAGCCTTAGCAGCAACCTCATTTCGTGTGTGGGATATATTAAGCAGCAAGCGAACACTTTGTCCCTGAAGTTGATCTGTTGGAAGCTGAAAAAATGGCCAAGCGTACGGATTTGATGCATTTGACTTTGCCACGGGCAAAATTGTGACGTCTAGACGACAGGGACAGAGCAACTCCAAAAACGGCAGCACTCGTGGGATGCTCCTGGTCTGCAGTGGTCAGGACATAGCAAGAAAGAAAGCAGTAAACCGGTGACAGGGTTATGGGTCGCGAAGCCATACTGATGCACCAAGGCCTGGACCGTGTGATCTGATCCAATAGAAGCGCCAGTGTAGCTTAAACTGAGGAAAAGGTTAATGCTGGTTCCAATAGAATGGTGTCAGAACACACAGGTCATTACTGTTTTGGTGCCACTTACTCAATATTAGGTGGGTGGTCATGATGTTATGGCTGAAGTCAAAACTTTTGCACAGGACTGTATGTATGTTGTTCTTCGTGTTGCAGTTTGTCAGTGATTTGTACAGTACACACCTCAGGTCTCTGGCCAAAGCCTGTCCCTCTTCTGTCCTAACAACACGTCCATTCTCCATGTCATTCTTATTTGCTACAATCACTGTTGGGATTCCTAAGCACACAGACACACACACATACACACACACTGTTTACAGCACATTGTACTCCTAAAACAGAGCAGATGGTCATAAAAAGTAATAGCAGGTAGAAGGTGTATTTATGGCATCATAAAGCATGGACAGCACATATGGACACAAGCACACACACACACAAGCAAACACAGTCTTTCAGTCCCCAACATGTTGAATGTTTACACCACACCGCTTTGGGTTACAGAGATATTTATTACTGGTCTAGTAACTTGGAATTATTAACCTTTGGAAAAATACCTCTGGTAGCATCAACAAAGCGGGATGTGAGGCCGCTCTTACCCAGGCTCTGTCTGATGTGATCGATGAGCCTCTTGAGGCGCGCGACAGCCTCGAAGCTGCTCCGGTCCGTCACCGAGTACACGATCAGAAACCCGTCGCCCCATTTAATAGCGCTCTCGAGACTAGTGGTGCCAGGTCCAACACACTCCTGAGCGTTCACACACACACACACACACACACACACACACACACACACACACACACACACACACACACACACGGAGAGAGAAACACGCACACAACTCAGGGACACTGATCTAATCTGTGATGAAGTATGAGATTCAGCCCCACGAACTGTAGGTGGCAGATGGAGCTGATCGAGTGCAGGACTTGTAGAACTTTCACTCCAACAACCTTTGAAATGCTTTTAGCATTAAATTGTGATCTAAATTCTAGTGTTTACTTGGAAGAATCTAAACACAATCCGCTTGAATTAAACACTGATGCTGAGTAAAGAATAAGAGCTGAGAGGAATGGAATGAACACGACGGCTCTGTTTACTGTCCGTGTGACAGCCGGGGATGATCCCCAGCGTGGAGATGATGAAGGAAGGTACAGTAAGATCTCGCGCAGGAAGGGATGCTCGCTGGGAAAAATCTGATCTAACGCAAAAACATTTTTGCAATGCAGCTTTAAAAACAAAAAACAAAAAAAAACCACCACATGCAGGACATGTTTAAGTCAGATACATTTTTTCTTAGGCTGTTCATGCTATGTTTACTCGGTCACTCCTTTGATTTGCGTCTTTTGCTTTCCGACTTTTATCTTTGCTTTAGCTCTGTACCAGGCTCTCATGTACAGAAATACATAAACAGTCAAAACACAGTATTGGTGGTGATTTGTTTTTTTTATGTTATACATATTACACCAAAAGTGTGTGTGTGTCAAAGAAGCTACTTCTGAAGTTTATGCAAGACGGAAGTGACCAATCTCGCCGCCCTAAAAACGTCAATTTCCTAACTTCAGCAGTTTCAGAGAGAGGATTTTATATGTTCCCCCAAAACATCAAGATTTTCAGTGTTATACTGTCTCGCTTCAAAGTATAATAATTTAAAATGCTAATTATTCATATTTATTTATGAGTATTGATACTAAAATGGGTGCAAGCCTCTAGTAGGACCTATAAAATGTTTTGCTCTAATTAAAGCATTCCGTACAAAATTGGGAAACTTCCCCCCTCCCCAAAATCTGTAGTGTCCGTAACCATATCAAATTCATGTTATTGAATGTTATTAATTCAGAATAATACACTTTTTCAGGTTTAGGAAATTGTACTTAGCAAATGTTAAAAAAATGTTTTTGTTGTTGATGAAAATAAGAATGTTGTATGCACACACACACACACACACACACACACACACACACACACACACAGAGGTGGGTAGTAACGAGTTACATTTACTCCGTTACATTTACTTGAGTAACTTTTTTGAAAAAAATGTACTTCTATGAGTAGTTTTACCACACCATATTTTTTACTTGAGTAGATTTGTGAAGAAGAAACACTACTCTTACTCCGCTACATTCGGTTGCACTCGACTTCTAACCATTTATTCGACACTTTAGTACTGACGGGTCGTTCATGAACAAAACTTTAACTCTGGGCGCGCATGCGCAAAGCATCGTAAAACCTCTGTAGGTTATGTACAGGAAACAGAAGTAATTTGTTACCGTTGAGTCTTTGGTCCGAGTCACGTGACTCCCCTAGACGCTATGAAGTGCAGTACACAGGAAACAGAATTGAACGGTTCTACTCAATGAGTCTTCTCTTTACATGCTATGTAGTGCAATAGATTCACAAGAATGAACGACTCAGACCAGAAGATATGATTGGTGAGCGGCTCATTCTGTTTATCATAACATGTCCTTAGCTGCATTATAATATTTTAATTACTGGAACTATAGCTAAAGTTTTGTATGTAGACGTGTTGGAGGTCTGTTTATTGAAAATGTAACATTTTAATTTATTTCTGATCAAAAGAACGAAATGAACTAAATGACTCCAAAAAAGATTAGTTCATTTTGATGAACGAGATTCAAAGAACCGAGTCACTAAAATGATTCAAACTTCCCATCACTACACATTAGATATTCTTTGTGTTTGCCAGAGAAATGCAGCCAGTGAATCTACAGCACCACATGACTGTGTTTCACCAATCAGATGTAGCAACATTAATCACATGACTCCGTTTGAGCAATCAGCCGCAATAACAATAACAGCATGGAGTCACATGACCACACAGAAGGGGGTGTTTGGGGGGAGGGGTTTCACTTCAGCAGTGGTAGACAGTGAAGGAAACATGTCGCGGTTAGTTTAGCTGTTTTATTTAATGCCACAATCTTAACATATATAATTAACAAATAAACTAGAGGCTAAAAAAAGATATAATTTTCTTACATTTGTTTTGCTGGACACAGTTTATGGGAAAGTGAGACGTCTTGTACACATGTTCTAATGTTATTTTCTATCTGCTGAGTCATTTGCAGGGCGACTGAGTATACAGTATACTGTATCTTACACAGGAAATAGTTACACAGTTCAAGCCTTAATGTGGGAGCCCCCTAGTGACGAGGAGGAATTGGACGCGACTAAATTAGGGAGAAAATCGGAAAAAAAAAAAAAAAAGAGAAGCATACATATGTTACCTACAGTAGGGATTTATTCCAAAAGCTTTACATTGTGAAAAAAAGGGAGATTAGAAAATTTGTGTTTCTTATTCCTTAATTTGCTATTTTGTAAAGATTTATTTTTATTCATTTACTTTATTACATTTATTTCAATTATTTTATTATTTGGAAATGTCACAATTTTACATTATTTTACCAATTTGTCTGACTGCTTACATAATTTTTTTTTTTTTATCAGATATTATGATGAAACTCAGTACTTGAGTGGTCTTTTCATTGAATACTTTTTTATTTCTACTTAAGTAATATTTTTTGAAGTACATCACCCCAAATGCTTAAAAGGTCTATTACATCACAATCCTCCTTTACTGTCAACTTCCATCTTTCATGGGGGAAATTATGATAAATGCCACATTTTATTAATGTAAAAATCACACAAGTTCTAAAATCTGTATCCGATGTAGGAGAACATACTGTATGGAAGCGTCCCAAACCAGGATTGAAAAGCTCAGATCATGAATAATTTGGGCAGTTCATTTACGAGATTAAAAAACAATACCTCATTCACACACTACGGCCAATCTGGGAACGGCAATCAGCCTAACCTGCATGTCTTTGGACTGTTGGAGGAAACTGGAGATTTCGGTTTTACAAATTGACACATTCATTTATAACGTTACATTAAAGCTCTACTTCATAATATCTTTTAATACCAAAGTGTAAATGTCATTCAGAATGATTTCGATATGCATATTGCTAAAGCTTTAATCTCTGATTTAGTTACCACTGATGACCTGTTAATCTAATAGCCCGTTTCCCAAAGTGTGGGCGTACATCTCTGTAATCGTACTGCAGGTGGGCCTTTTTAATTTTGTTGATTTCCCCATAAAAGATTTCTGATTACATATTTACATATAAAAAATTAGCCAGAACAAATAAAACAAGGCCATGTGATTTAAACAATGTGATATTCTGTGGGATTAGCAATGTGGCTAGGGCTCTAGGTTGTTGGTTGGGGGGAATCTGATGATCTGGGTTCGAGCCCCGCTGTGGGTTACTACACCCCACACTACCCAGCCACTGCATGCGGTGCCGGTCCCAAGCCCGGGTATTATGGGAGGGTTGCGTCAGGAGGGGCATACGGAGTAAAACCTGTACCAAAGTTTTGTGCGGATCAGAATATTCCGCTGTGGAGACCCCTTTGACGGGAGTTTATCTTCATATTAAAGGTTTGGGTGGGCTGGAGGAGATTAATAATTGTATTGCAAAATCATATTAATCCCATGTTAACATTGTGACTTGAATTGTGCTGATTGGTAGTTTTCATCTGTTCAGTGGTATGAATGATTCATAATTGAAAAAGCAACACTTGTCACGAGGTCAGGAGGTTCAAAGGACATAATGGAAATGAAGAGGAATCATTTGTGAATTCTGAAGCCCTGCATGAGCACCAATCAAAGGCCATGATCATGATAACAGCAGGGAAATTATTGTGTTGCATTGTGCTGCGCATTTGGTTCAGACCTTCATATTGCATCGCATCATGACTTATCTATTATTACTGTTAATGTACCCATTTATTCCTCGCTATAATTGTGGTTCGGATGTAAAAACACATCGTACCTTATTGACTGTGTCTAAAATCTCCAAGTCGATCGCTTCCTTGTCCACTGTTTTGCGGCACCTGTAGGTCACCTCTGAGAAAGGAAAGCAGAATACGAACCGAACGAGACGGTCAGGAGATCTTAAACATGATTCAATAGGAATGTGAGTCAGTGTGTGTGTGTGTCTTTGTGTGTGTTACCCTTTTTATGGTCATACTCCCCAATGAAGCGCTTAGTGATGAATCTCACACACAGTGCTGGATTTTAAACAAAAGGAGTATAAGAGAAACAGAGAGACCGAGCGAGAAGCCGGGAGTCCGAGGACCGAAGCAACAAAAAAATGGAAGAGATATATATTATTAATAATAGAATAATTCATTATTAATAGGCCATAAGTTATAGCATGTAATGCTTTCCCTTTACCCGTCTTTCCACAGTTCTCTCGTCCTAGCAGCACCAGTTTTGCTCTCGCCATTTTCCGTGGCTCCGTCATTCTCCCTCTGGATGACAACCATTAACATCAACATTAACATAATTTTATTAATATGCATCTATATTAATCATCACATTATACCCAGCTCACTGAGCAACATATTTATAAAAACATGTTCAACATTAAAACATCTCAAGCCAAAACTAAGCACTTTCTAATCCATAAAAAAAAAAAAAACACTTTACTTACATTTTATTAATGGCTGTTTAGTAAAAGAGACACTACGCAGCTCTCCTCACTGTGGAGGTGTTCAGGTTCTTCAGCAGGTGCCCTCCAGTAACCCCGCGGTCTCAACACATCCTCAGCTTACTGATAATTGACAGAAAACCAGAACAGAAGTGCACTTGCCAAGTGTTTTGAGCGGACAGTCCAGTACGTGTGGGAATTAAGACAGGACCACACACAACGTCCATCTCTAACATTACTCTGCCTGCCTACTGCAAGCTTCACTAACAGGACAAAGTGTTCACTCTTTCTCCCTCCCACTCCTTCTTTACATTCATCACTCCTTCGGAGTCATGTTCTCTCCTCTTCTGCCGCTCTGATTAAGGAAGCGCTTGATTTATGGCTCCTGACGGCAGAAACATTCCGTCTGCTCCGTAAAGTGCCCATTACCTGCAGCTAAAATTACTAAGTATAATTCATCATAGATTATGTATTCAGCTTTTTTTTTGGCAGTGTAGCACTTAGGCAATTGATAGGCTGGAACGAAGTCCTAAATTTCATATTTCTTTAACGTCTGTACGAGCCAAGAGTGCTGAAAAAAACCTTGATTCATGCATCTGATCAAAAGAGCACGGAAAAGTTTGATGCTAATCTGCAAACTAAAAAGGAGAGATTTAAGGCAGGCGAATATTTATGGGCGTCTGTTTCTCAATAAATATAGTAAATATAACTTTATTCAACTACTGACCAGGTGGTCTATGGAACATTCAGGCAAGCTTTATATCACTGTGACCATGTTAGCGAGTATGTAACGGTGATTCAAAACCATAATGTCTTTCCTGAATGAGAGAACTGCTGTTTATAGTTTTTAACGTCCCATAAAGTCCTAACGAGATGTGCTTGTCCAGCTGTGAAGCTAAACTGAGGTCCTTTATGTGATATTTAATGATAATGACCAAAATATTCCAAATCCAAATAATAACCCAAATTAATCACTTCCCCTTAAAGAAACCTGAGAATCAGAAGTGTCTCGCTTTTTCCAAATACCCGAATGCTTGGTTTCACATAAATGGTGTTCCAACTAATCAAAAAGATATTATCTGATAATGTTTGTTTTTCATAATATTCTCTGTCGCTGCATTGTATTATTGTTTGTGCTTCTATAATTTGTTTCACATAATGATTTTATTGGGATTATCGCAAAAGAACTGTTTCAATAAAAGTTAAACTGAGAAAAAGGCATGGTAAAAAAATAATGATGTATAACCTGCAATCCAATATAAAATCACGTTCTGCTCTTTCTCACGCCTCATCATATGTTCAGTGTTCTTTCTTATGAAAAAACAAAAGAAAAAAAAACATGTATTGGTATTTGTTCAATCCAAAAACAATGTATTCACATTCACATCTTTTCTACAAAGCACAAATCAACAAGATGTTAAGTTTCTTCAAAGTGTCTCCAACCACTCTAAATCCTATAAAAATGATATTTAAAAAAACACAAACAAAAACACACAAAGCGCACTCCTCACTATGAGACATCATGCGTCCTGTGTGGATCTGTCCCTGCTCAGCTCTAGCTGAAGTGATTCTGGATCAGTTCCTGTCGAACTCTCAGTGCCTCCAGGTCCACTTTATCTGTCGAATCGTTGCTCTCCTCTGAGTGGTCCGTGGCCTCCGTCCTCTCAAAAGTCCAGGCGTCCAGTCCGGACTGCAGCGAGACGTTATGGAGGACACAGCACGCTTGGATGATGTGAGAACATTTCTCGGGAGAGTACTGCAAATAGCCTTTGGCTCCATCGAGGCATCGGAAGCGCGTCTGTAGCGCGCGGAACGTGCGGTCTACGATCTCGTGCGTGGTCATGTGAGCCAGGTTGTAGCGGTAATCTGCAGGAGTCTCGGGATTCGGAACCGGAGTCATCAACCACTTTCTCAGGGGATAGCGATTGTCTCCTGCAAAGCAAATGAAAAAAACAATAACAACAAAGAAACGCTCAGACAACTGCCCAGCAGGGTTGAGGATCTGCTCATGAATAATGGGGAACAACACAATTTAACTAGTTGTCCCGTCAGGGAAAGGTCAGGACAAATCAATACAGAGTCATTCCCACTGATGAACCATGTCTATCCTGAGGGCAGTGATCGCTCTTGCCTTTGAAAATCAATTCAGCATGTCAGATGGATGAATGCATACTTAAACATTTAATTTACCCTACAAGGCTCTCCCCCCAAATCTCACCTAAAAGCCAGCCTTCGTGGTTGATCTGTTCCTCAAACTGCTTACACACGCTAGACTGGTTAAAAACAGCTCGGTCTGTTAGACTGCCGGGCCAATGTGTCTCTGCACTAAGCAGCATCCCTCGGGCATCGCAAACCAGTTGGCAGTTAATGGAGTGGAAGCCTTTCTTATTAACATAAGACGAATCCTCTGCGTTAGGTGCTTTAATCGCTATGTGCGCACAGTCCACGACTCCTAGGACATTAGGAATCCCTGCCACTCTGTAGAACTCTTCTTTCGTCTGCTGCTTGGTGGCCTCGTCCCTGTTGAAGCTGATGACTTCTGGTGCTTTCTCGATCAGAGCTTTGGTGACGTTGGAGACGCAGCGACTCATTGAGGCCTGGCTGATGCCAATAGCGTCTCCCATCTTGCTCTGGAAGGAACCCGATGTGTAGAAACCTAAAGCAGCAAGGATCTGAACATCAGGGCTGATCGCTCGTGACCTCTGCGTGCGCCTTAACAAGCTTTCCTTCAGCAGCTCCACCAAGTAAAAGATGAATTCGCGTGGGAAGCCGAAGGTCGTCAACAGAAACTCATCTGATACGTTTTCAATGTCGAAACGATCCAGGGTTTTGTGCCCGCGGCCGTGGATCAACAGGTCACAGTCCAGGATTGCAATAGGGATTGCCATCATGAGTTAAATGATCTGTGAGGAAACATACAAGAGTTAAAATTACCCTTAGGAAGTTGGGATCAGGACGCAGGGTCAGCTATATCACGCCGCTGACCTTCTGATCAGTAACCCAGAGCTTTAATACCTACAAAGCGCTCCTATACCAGGAGTCGAACCGGTGTTGCCTGAGTGAAAACCAGGCATCCTGGCAGCTAGACCATATGCATATACAATATACTCACTGATCCATTGGGTTCTGTGGTTAGAGAAGATAAATATTTTATGTAGATGAGTAAAGGCAAAAAGGAAAGAAAAAAAAAGAAGAGAAGGAGCAGTTTGCAATGCCCAGGAGTGTCAAAATATGTAGGTAAATCATTTTAAAGCCCACACGGCTGGAATTACATTAGCAGTAATAACCTTTATATCGATATTCATCAATGTTTATGGGATTTCCTGCATGAACAGCCTTGTTCACCTCACAGAATCTCAAACTGTTAGAAACTGCACTTGTGAACTCACATGAACACCAGGGGGAAAAAAAACAATATTTCTTTATTAATCCAATCAAAGATGAGTTCATGTTGCTTTCGGTCGTTCTCTAATGGCATCATCTAACTGACTTTCTTGTTGTAACATGCACTCTAAGTAACATCACTGATCTTCAGACCCGTGGTGAACCTGACACACTGACAGAGCCGTCAGAGAGTCATGAATAGTTACTGTTTAGTCATAACAGTTAGACTATGATACTCGTATTTAACGTCTTTAATCTGAAGGTGTCATGAGGTCTAACGACAACCTACAAAACTTCAACTAAATGCTGAGAGCTACTAAGAAGGATAAGTGTTTAACTTATTGAAGAGTTTAAAACATAGGACAAGACAAGATCAACGAAGGATACATCTGATGTTTTTTTTTAAGTAAGGCTGGTTTGGAAAATTGGCTTTAAGAGGCCGGAAGAGGCCCTGTCCTGTGTCTCTACAATTGGTGGTAATGTACTGTAAGTCCAACTGCTATTAAACAACAAAGAAGAAAAATAAGAAGATTAATTACATCTATATAAATCAAATAAATGTTTTCTGCAAACTGGTCAGAACCCACTTTTCATTGATATCTTTACGTTTAATACATTGGAGGACGAGAATGTCAATTTTCTGTCTATGTGTATGTCTGTGCAGCCAGATTTTGTCACCGCAGCATGCAAAACTGGCCAGACAGAATTTAATGAAACTTTGACAGTCATTACGCATTTGCCTGAAGTTAAACCTGCGCCATGAATTAAACCAAAATATGACTAGAAGTGAAGTTATGAGCAGTTATGTGCCAGATTATGAACTGCAAGTTTTAATGGCGTACTGCGCATGCGTCAAACTATGGGCGTGACTTAAATCGACCACTGGACAGAATTTAGAAACTTCACCTGCACCATAAGTGAAATCAAAATGTTGAATAAAAGCTATTTTTTAAAACTGTTATGCGCCGGATTTAATAATCTACAACAATAGATATTAATTTGTTTAATACGTTTGAGAAATTACACACACACACACAAAAAACGGTTCATCTTTGCTGCAGACAGACATATGGGCTTTAACCTGAAATAATAATATCACTGATTACATTACATTACTTTTTATTTTTAGCTTTACCCTTTTAACGCCTTCTTCAAACTCTTTTCCTGTAAACGACGGATACTTATAATACTTAAATAATAATATTAAAGAATGTTCTGGAACAACAATGGAAAAGGTTTAAGCTGCAAAATGTTCACCAACATGTGCAACCAGCTTTAATGTACAACATTCCCTGCTCTGTGCTTAACAGCCATTCAGATAATATCACAGCACTCTCTTATACAATAAAAAATGTTATATTCCATATTTTAAGCGCTTAAATTTCATAAATGGGTGTAAAAACACACGCTAAACTGTACTAGCAGTACTGTGGCTAATAAATAAAACAGCGCCATGACATTACCGTAAATCCTGCAGTGTGTTTACGCCGCCATGTAAATTCTGATCTACACTTTCCACACATTTAATTTTTCACCGCACTCCGTTCATTTAAACATTTTTCTTTTTATCTAAACTGCTTTTGGTTCCAATCATCAACCATTTTATTTGTTTACATCGCTTTATTTATTTAAGATTTTACATTAAATATTATGCAAAAACGTCGCGTGTAGGTATAGTGCATGGATTCGTACTCAAGCGTTCTGTAAATGTACAGATATATAAAAAATAACTTACTAAATATATATGGAATATAATATGTCTGTTGTTATAAATAAACTCGACTTCCTTGTTTGAATGAATGACGACATGCAGTATGACGTGACGAATCTGCACATTTCAATCCCGTACTTGTCCCACGTCATGTCGCTGACCTGGCTGCATAACAACATAAACAGAAATGGCGGTGTTAGCATGCCTCGGCGTTGTCATGACCTGACTCCGTCTCTTTGCACATGAGTGTTTGTTTTCTGACATTTCACACAAACACGCGCTTTGTTAAGAGATTTAAAGCTTGTCTGAAGCCAGAGCAGCGGATGTGAAGTTTGTAATGAGCAGTAAGTGTGTTTGTATGTTGTTTATTAGCTAGCATTAGCATGACAGCGTTAGCAGTGATGATGAGTACGTTTATTCAGACTGACAGATGTGTGCAGCTGCTGTTGGGGTTAAAGAGCTTGTCATTAGTCATACGACTTAACTGAAGTTTTAATGCTCTGATTGTTTGCCCCAGTCTCATAATTATTTAGATTTGCTATGTAACACAGGCTGGGATATACTCAGCCCATGTTTTTGAGCCAAAACTCATTAAAATGATTGTGATCAGCATGCTCTGGTGTACTCTGTGTTTCCAAAGAGTGCAAATGCTTTGTTTAGACAGCAGGATCCTACCCCTGGTCCGAGAATACCCAACACTCCCTGTATAACTCCACTTTTCTCTCTCTGTAAGGGTTTTATCCCTGTCTGGGTGGATCCCAGGAGCTCTGAGCATGAGGTGGGATTACTCATCATTACATCACAGTGCACCATACACATCATCATCATCATCATCCCCAGCTACCTCGGAGGTGTTGTAAGGGTTTAAGTGCTGGGGAAATACTAAAATATCCAGTTCCAGGGATCAGATCCTGCGGTCTAGACAAGTCAGCCAACTTGTAATACAAGGAAGTATTACATGTTCTCTCTCTCTCCCCCTCTCTCTCCCCCCCTCTCAGGCTCGGGTCATGATGGACAGCGATCTGAGCCCACAGGACAGAAAAGACTTGGACAAATTCATCAAATTTTTTGTCCTGAAGGTCTGAGTTCTACTAAACCAAACCATAAGTTATAATACTGTTGAGACAAATTGTGATATGAATGTGTTTGCGTGTGTGTGAATAGACAGTGCAGGTGATAGTGCAGGCTCGTTTGGGTGAGAAGATCTGCACGCGCTCGTCCTCTTCCCCCACAGGCTCAGACTGGGTAAACCCAGAAATCTCCTTTCTAACACTACTTTAGATGAAACCTTTCTTTCCCTGCTTCTAATGAGTGTTTGTGTGTATATTTCTTTGGCCTTGTAGTTCACTCTGGCAATTAAAGACATCCCTGAGGTGACCCATGAAGCTAAAAAAGCTCTGGCAGGACAGCTGCCCAGTGTTGGCCGCTCCATGTGTGTGGAGATTTCCCTGAAAACATCAGAGGTAAATGTGTCTGTTGATGAATATGACCATACTCTGGGTGGAATGTCAAAAGTAGATTTTAAACATGCTTGATCAAGCGTGAGGAACCCTGTTAGGATTTTTCATTGTGTCGGGTTTCACCTGTTCACCTGCTGTAACGTTTTCTTTTAGGATGTACATCTGCTAACCATATAGAGATGAACTTCTGTATATTAGCCAATCATGGAGAAAGCAGCATGAGGAATAAAAATAATGCGGATACAGATAATACAAATAATTTAGTTAATGATCACATCTAATGTCAGAATGAAGAAGTCTGTTCTTTGTGATTTTAACCATGGCCTAAGTGACCGCTGATACGAACGGCATTTCAGCTTGCACAGAGCAAACCTTGAGGTGGATTTACTACAAGAGCAGGAGAGTACATCAGGTTTCTCTTTTGTTGGATACAAACACAAATCTGTCATGGGCACTCAACACACATACTCACTCAAACCGCACAGTTAAAGATTAGAAGAAAAAAAAAAAAACACCCCTTTCTTCCAGTTTTCAACAGTTTTTTTTTTTTTTTTTAAACGCTATTCTGTATGAACTCTACGGACTGTTGTATGTATATATATACACACACACACACACACATGCACATATCTTCTTGTGGATTCTTATTATTCTTTGATCCCCTGCAGATTTTGTAAGTTTCCCCACTTACAAAGAAATTAAGGGTCTATAATTTTTAGCATAGGTTTATTGTAAAGGATGGAGACAGGATATCAAAAATCCAGAAAAAGCAAATGATACCAAGGTTATAAATTGAGTTGCATTTCAAGAAGTAAAATAAGTATTTGATCCTCAAGCAAATCATGACTTAGTACTTGGTGGAGAAACCCTTGTTGGCAAGCACAGAGGTAAGGCGTTTCTTGTAGGGTTGCACACATCTCAGGACGGATTGTGGTCCATTATTCTTTACCGATCTTCTTTAAATCCTTAAAGTTACTTGTCTGTCATTTGGAAACTCTTAAGTTTCAGCTTCCTTCATAAATTTTCTTTAAGAGTAAAGTCTGGAGACTGGCTAGGCCACTCCCTGACCTTCAGTTCAATTCAGTTTTATTTGGATAGCGCTTTTAATTGACATTGTCACAAATCAAAAGAATTATTGTTTGTATGAAATGTGAATGTGTATGAATCAAAATGGTAAGATTGTCACTTATGCCGAGGACGACGGCGACAGTGGCAAGGAAAAACTCTCTGAGATGGCAGTAAGTAGAAACCTTGAGAGGAACCAGACACAACAGGGATCCCATCCTCATTTAGGTGATAACGGATAACAGGGATTGATCTGCAGTCATACTGTGTGTTAGGAGGCTGGAAGTTCAGTATAACAGGAAATGTGTTCAAGTTAATGTGGAGTCCAGTTCATTATTGGAGGCTCAGATAGACTGTAGGAAACTCCAGTTCTGAACTATCAAGTGACTGCAGTCACAAATCCTCAGAGAGCAGCTGTCTGCATCAGCCAAGGCCAGGACCATCTTTGTGGAAAAGTGGAACCATCTCCAGTCACCATGCGCATCCCAAGTAGACCATACGGGACATCCATGCGACCTTATTGTGCTTTTTCTTGAGCCACTATTTTGTTGCCTAAGTGGTATGTTTTATGTCATTGTCATGCTGTAAGAACCATCCACCACCCATCTTCAGGAGGTTCTCATCAAAAATGTTACAATACGTGACCCCCGTCTATCGACCCCTCAATTCGGCCAAGTCAGCCTGCACCTTTAGCAGAGAAACAGCCCCAAGTCATGATGTTTCCTTCTCTGTACTTGACTGTAGGGATGGTGTTCTCATGGTCATAGTCAGCATTTTTCTTCCTCAAAAAATAGCTAGTGGAGTTGATGCCCAAGAGCTCAGTTTTGGTCTCGTATGACCACAGCACTTTCTCCCAATCCTTCTCTGTTTGTTGGCAAACTTCAGATAGGCCTGTTGAGCAGGGGGATTTTGCAGTATTGAAGGATTTCAGTCCATGGGGGCTTGTTGTGTTTCCAATGGTTTGCTTGGTGACTATGATCCCAACTGCCTTGAGATCATTAACAATCTTCTCCCGTGTAGTTCTGGGCTGATTCCTCACTTTTCTCTTGATTGTCCTTACTCCATCAGGTGAAATCTTCCATAGAGCTTCTGATCATGGATGATAATTATTTTTCTTGCTCCAACAGCTGTCTCCTCCTAACCAAGCTTTTAGTTGATTGGTCTTGTAGCCCGTTACGACCTTGTGCAGGTCTACAATATTGTCCCTGATGTCCTTTGACAGCTCTTTGCTTTTGCCCAGTGTGGTGAGGTGTGATTCATGAATTTATTTTACAGAACTTTGTTTGACAAGGACACAAACGCTGTTTCTGTGCTGCTATTACTTTCCCTTTTCAGGACACCGATATTTGAGCAGCCAAGAGTAGACCGAGTTTTATTTCATGAGCAGGGAGAGTCCGTGTGCGCGCAGTAGCTACAGAGGAAATGTGAGAACTTTGTCCCAGCATAACACTGTTCTCCTCTGCGCAGGGGGATTCAATGGAGCTGGAAACATGGTGCTTGGAGATGAACGAGAAGTAAGTTACTATATACTTCTGATGCAAGTAGCTGACATTATCCTTTACCTTATACTTGAGACTGAATGTTATATGTGAATCAATGGTTCGGTTTCAGGTGTGAAAAGGACATTAAAGTCTCCTACACAGTTTATACTCGCCTGTCCTTGCTCCTGAAATCTCTCCTGGCCATCACGAGAGTTACTCCTGCCTACAAACTCTCACGCCAACAAGGCCATGATTATGTCATCCTGTATAGGTATAAAGCTTGCACACACACACACACACACTCCGCCACATCTGATGCCTTTATGCACACTTTCTTCAGCTCAAATTCTCTACAACATTGGTCTCAGGTCACTTATTCAGCCCTTTCATTGGCAGGATATATTTTGGTGATGTCCAACTGACAGGACTTGGTGAAGGTAAGAATCATTTCTCTCTTGTGTGTCTGTGGATCTCTCTCTCTCTCTCTCTCTCTCTCTCTCTCTCTCTCTCTCTCTCTCTCTCTCTAATCTCTTATGTACACCTCTGTCCAGGTTTCCAGACAGTACGTGTAGGAGTTGTAGGCACTCCCATAGGAACCCTGACACTCTCCTGTGCATACCGCACTAACCTGGCTCTCATGTCCTCCAGGTACACACTGCCTCTGTCTGAATTTATACCAAAGACAACCAGATTAACTTTCTAAATGCAAACAACACACTAAGAATTCAATGGCGTGCGCTTTTATATTGTTCAAGGTTTTATATTAGCCATCATCACCATATGTGCAGATATACAGAGGAGGAATCGAAATATTGTTTCTCTTCTCTTGCAATGTTTTTACATTGTCAATAGGCAAAAAATAAAATAAAAATCTGTCTGTGCAATATAAAAGCATGTTAGGTCACAGAAATATACTTCTGTATAAATATGCGAATATGCCTCATGTGATGCAATGTGATGCAGAGTTGCTCACACGACCCCAAAGCTTTTATTTATTTATTTATGATTTTTTATTTTTATTTCATGTTTTAAATGACCTCATATGGTTGATTCACCTTTATACTTGAATTATGTTGGGGAACGTCCACAGGATTATTTCTTGTCACTTAAGTTAACCGCTATAAACATTTTCTGCTGAATTTTCCTTTTCCTTAGAAATAAAACACAAAAATCACATTTGTTGTGGATTAATATGGAATTTCCTACAAAAAGCTGAAAAGCTTGTGTTGCTACATACTAATATCTAAACCACCTTGAGTAAATGTCAAATAAACAAGATTCAAGGATTATGCAATTTTGTTATTTAATGAATGTATTAGTATTATAGTTTTAACACCCAACATACAAGTCCCTTTGAATGAAGCGTTGCTCTAGAAGACATAAAGTATTGGCGAGTACATTAATTAAAACATAATATTTATGTTACAGCTATAAATACAGTCTGAGAACATAAATGTTCACACATTCAGTCTTACCTCGGGGCAATATACAGTACTGTGCAAAAATCTTGAGCCAACCTTCATGTCTTCATATTAAATGAAATTATCTATAGATTAAATGAAAGAAATGGGAACAAATTTTTTACTGTGACAGTAAAGATACAATTTTATGTATCTTTATGTAACAACCTCAGCAGCAACCTCATTTCCCCTTTCATCTGTTCCAACCACTCCGCATTCAGCATCACCAGTATACTAATCACCGGCCTGACCATCTGTCATCATCTGCTTCTGTTTCTCATACAGTATATCTCATACTAGTGTCCACAACTTTGTTCGTCTGGAATTTAATTGCACACTGATGAGCGTGGTTTAAACAATGTAAAGCGTCGTCTGTTTGGAACTTTGGAGTGAACGAAAATTTTAACATGTTGACGTTAAGTGCGCGGAATGAAGGTGCGAGGTCGCATTTATTAAGTAGATTTCAATTGCACATTCATAAGCGCGTATTAAAAAAGGTACAGTTGAATTTTGAGATGAACTAATGATTTTTTTTCAAGTAGTATTTTGTATTTATTTTTTTAATGAACGATGTAAGGGCATTTTCCATGTAATTTTCAAAGCAGCATACTTTCTCTTCCCATGCACCGATTGCGCTAAATCAAAGCCTATATGTTACTTTAAGCTCAGAATAAATACAACTGTGAAAACCCCTATTGGAAGTTTTTACTTGATGCGTGCAACAGGCAGACAAAAACAGACAATGTACAGACACACCAACTTTACAGTTTTATTATATGTATATATATCTAGCTTATACATTAAGTTGGATAGTTTTTTATGCTTGAATGATTCATAGGTCAGTGTGTGACCAAACATGTGTCTGAAACTGCTCGGGTTCAGGTACTGGACTGAAAATGTGAGCCAAAAAAGTCCTTCAGGAAACCTAGAGAACTATTCCTCAAGAATACATTTTAAATATAATCAAGTCTGGCTCTTTGTAAGCTAAATATATAGGCATGAGTTTGCAGACGAATCCCACACAGACAGTAAACTGAGAGGTCAGGGTTGAAACATTATCCATGGTGGAAAAAAAAAAGAAAACCCAATCTCCAGTTACTTCTAAGTCTTTTTGAGATCCTCATTAGAAACCAGACCCAAATAAATGCATTCAACATAATAAGAGAAAAAAAGTAATTCTTCTTTTTGAGCATGTAGTGAACAACGCTGCCTCACCACTTGACCGTCCTGAGGACATTCCTGAGCTTGGGTTACTGTCCGTCTGGAGTTCTGCATGTTCTCCCACAGACTGTGTGGGTTTCTTCTGGATTCTCTTTTTAATCTGAAAAACATGCCTTACAATAATATCTCCTCATATATTGTGTAGACATCCCTACTGCTTCATGTGCACTACTAGAAAAGAAAAACTTTTCTATGGGTTCTCTGGATTGTTAATTGTTCTAGCTGTCTGAACTTGTTCTGGAGTTTTTCATTCCTTTTAAGCGTTGTACATTACCGAGCACTGCTCACTTGGTCATGTGTATGCAAACTGCGTTATCATGTTCCTAGAGTACAGAATTTCACTTCTGATCAAAAGATAATTATATGAATTGACTTGCAGGCAGTTTGAGAGGACCGGCCCTATCATGGGGATCATCATAGACCACTTTGTGGAGCGTCCCCCCGGGAACATGGCCCTCCTGCACCCCTGCAACTACAGGTACAGTAGCACTCGTCTGTTAGGTTTTTATTTCTTGCGCACACAGTTGCATAAGCACAAATGAAATCACAAATTCCTTTTCTCTTCCCTGCCTCAGGGCTCCAGGTGAGGAAGAGGGAGGGGTTTATGCCGGGGTAGAGGATTCACAGGAAGTCTGCACCACTTCCTTTTCCACTTCTCCTCCCTCTCAGGTAGACACCCAGACAAACACATAAGATACATAAAACATGTGCTTGTACTCAGTCCATTTGTAAGGCTTCTAAAGGCACTTTCACTATTGTCACTTCTCATTGTCCAATCCTCAGTGTGTCTTATAGTTTTGTTGATTCACCTTTGATCAAATTTCATCTCCTGATCTCTTCTTCATTCTGCTTGTCTTTCTTTTCCTTTTGTTAGTGTGGTCATGTTTTCATTTCATGTGCTGCTCCTTCTTCTTCTCCTTCCTGTGTATGTGTGTGTGCGTGTGTGGCGGTGGATGGGTGTGTGTAGTGTCTGTGTACTGTAAGTCAGGCGCATAGTAAAACTCCTAAACCTTCTCTGATGGCCACTCTGAAGGTCCCTGTGATGGGGCTGGGCTTCTCACAGCAAGTGAGTCCTGAGTGCATGAGTGTGTGAGAATGTCTAGCGTTACTTACAGTTTAAAAAAATAAATAAATAAAAAAGTACTAACATAAAAAAAGAAACGTCGCCTCTAACTAACTGATATTAAACGCAGCTGTGATTTAATGTCTGTGCAGCATTTTCTCAAACCGAATTCTAGTTTAATATTAAAAATGGCAGCTGGAGGATGTTTGGGGAATATTAATAATTTAATAAGGAGCTGAATTTGAAATGCGAAAAATTTATGAAAAATTCATAAATAAAAATAAAAACATGTGTATTACGGTACTTGCTTTCTTAGTCTTTTTGCTATATTTACATTGGCCAGGGTTTAAACAAGCAAATCAGATTTTCCCTATTGTGACATCATATGTCAAGAAACACTGAAGAGAGTGTTCGAGGGCAGTTCATTTAAAGCTGCAGACACTGAAACAGCAGATGAAGCAGATCAGAATGCAGGATGTGAGTTTTATTTTAGCTGAAACGTTAACAGAGCCTCCAAGATTTAGATGAGCTTTAAAAATTTAAAAATGAGTATAATATTTGACCCTTAAGCAATCAGTGTATGGTTCATTATGATGTGCAGTCATATTAAATTGTAGGTTTTAGAAATGACACACTACAATAAAAGCATAAAATTAAGTTAATTTGACAATCGTAGAATTTAGGTTCTATTGAGCTTTAACAAACTTTATGCTTTATGCAGAAGCACAAGCTAATATCCTCGGACTATTACGCAGATAAAATAACCTCAATGTCCTCAGATGTTTTCTTCTTTCAACCCATCACGGATATTTAGAGGGACTTGTCGTACACCTATTTAAAATTGTCACTGTTTAAAATTAAAGACAAAAACCAAATAAGTCGGCGTTAGAATGTGCACCAGTTACGCTTGCTTTGATACATGTAGCTCCACCTGTGAATTGACAGAGAAGGAAATAACAGAAGAGAAATTAAAGAGCGAGTCTAATTTGCTTAAATTATGTCCCATGTAGACGGTTATACGTCTATTAATAACTGAATAAGTTTCCATTAAATCAGTATCTTAAAGAGCAACTCAAGCAGAGGGTAGCGTAGTCTGATGACATTGACCTGGCCAAATATAAATGCCACTGCCAACTAGAGGTTTAGCGGTGTAATTGCAGAACAACACACACAAGAAGTTTTTAAATGCTTATAACGCTGTAGGCTATGGCATAGCTTCTACAAAGAAAAAGTGCAATTTTGTTCTGAATTGTTCTTTATTCATGCACCATGTTCGGTATCGAAGTACGGACAGAGTGTTTATATCTTAACACAAGTACAAAGCTTGTAAATTAAAAATACTTACAACCTTCTTTGTGGATCACTTTCCCTTTTCTGTTTTCTGTTCGCCCTCATGACTTAATACTAATGTTTATTCTTCTGCACCTTCTCTCCACTCTGCATGTGTTTCTGATCACTTATTTTCCTGTCTGTCTGTCCGTCTGGGTATATATACTGTTTGTTCGCTTTGTCTGTCACAGTAGGAAAAAGGAAACTTAAATGACAGGCTGAATTCTTTCTATTTCACGAGGGGTGTTCAAGTCAAACAGAACACAGTGATGAGGGTAAAACTCCCTTTATTTCTCTATATAATCCCCTCCTCCACTAATGCACTTATCCCAGCATTGCACTAGTGCTTGGATATCAACAAGGTAGAATGTTTTCTCATAACACTCGAGCCAGGATGACTGCCTGCTTCACATCTGACAACACTGGACACCCAGGAACTCCTTTAACATCCCAAACATGTGGCTTGGCGTGAGGTCAGGACCATACAGTTCCTGTAATGTGTAGGTGGTGTTTGTGAATGATTGTGTATACAGTTCTCACAGGCAGATGATTTTGTAGGATTGGGTCATTACAAGTCCTGGATTGACTTGAGCGCTTCTCATCGTTATAGAAAATTGGAAATCAAAAATGGGTTTGTTATTTAGTTCCTCATTTGACTCTAAAGTCTGAACTAGCTCCTGATTGTGTGGCATATAAACTGCAGTCATGGCATGATTTATATAAAAGCTTGAACTCACCTGATAAAGTTTTGGAATGCTGAGAGTGATGCTGCAATTCTGCTTCTACTTTTAGACACAGAAGCAAAAGTAATGACGTATAATGGGTAATTTGTATGAGCAAACAAGTTGAGAGTCAGGCAACGAGGAGCTGGCAATTCAAAAGAACAGGATGTTTCAGACATCCTGTCTTTCATCACATGTGCAAGGTAGAAAAGATGTAAAAGTGGAAAATTGGGATGGATGTAACCACCTCAGGTTGCACCGGAAAATATCGTCTATAACTCTCTTTTCTTAGCTTCACTCTGGCGGCTGTTACTTGATTTTAGGCAAGTTTTATACTTCAAAGTAAAAATGAAATTGGAAAAGACCTTGAAAACAACTTCAGGACTTAATAGAGTCAATTCTTGCGTTAATTCTTTCTGCAAGTGTTTTTGTTGGTTTGTGCTGCCTGGCCAAAAAGCAAAAAGGCACACATTGTAATATATTACATTAGACCGCCTTTACCTTTGATTACAGCATGTTTTCTCGGTGGGATCGTGTCCACATCCTTATGCAACTTCACTTTTATTTCCGTCCAGAGTTGCATTCGGTGAATGGAGAGTTGAAGCACTTTGTAAAGTGTTCTGAAGTACATTATAAAGACTTTCAATGAGTTTAAGGTCAGGACTCTATGGTGGCGAATTCATGTGTGAAATTGGTTCCTCATGCTCCCAGAACTAACTGTTCACTGTTTGAGCCTGACGAATCTTCAGCCTCATCACCCAACACACAGGTCGATATGTAGATGTGCAGGTAATATGTCCAGGAATTAATTGTTTGTGCAATATAATTTCTGTTGATTATAATTACAGAACAGACAGGTTATATCCATGTCATAATTGTATTGTAAAAGTCATTTAAACCATTCATTCGATAAACTTAAAATGTCAGTTATTTATTACTGTTCATTTCAGACACATCTATATAGATCTTTTTTGATCTATACACATGCTGTATGCTCTAGATTAGATTTTTTTTTTTTAGTCATACAGTAATGTGTTTCTTTAGAAACTCAATATGATGAAATGAGGGGGAGGGGGGGTTAGATCACAAAAAAGCATCCAGCACAGTATTGTATGACTGGAATTCCTTAAATGAACACACACACACACACAACACTATTGGCTCATCATGATTGTTTAGAAGAGATGCACAAGATGATTATTTTATTATTATTCATAACCCGATGAATATTTAGTGTATTTTCACATGTTGTGCACACAGAAGGTGTAAGTGTGATCCTAATGAGCCTTGAAGTTTAAGAAAGTAATCAAGATCTCTTTCTCTTGCTCGTATCTGTTTGTTTCTTTCAGCTTTGCACTTCTCGCCTGTCGTATCAGACTCCCCTCCTGGGGCCAGTAGATTTGTGCCATCCTACCACCTGCACTGTCGCCGCCCACCCGCACCAGGTACCTTACTGCGCATATACAACCTACACAAGTAAACAGGTCACACTGTGGTTTTTTTTTTTTTTCACTGAACATTTAAAAACATGACCCTGATAGAAAGCAAGGAAATTTGTTCTAGTTTTGTTTGGTTTCTCGCTCACATTTAGCGATCAACTAGAACACTAGACACGGTGAAGTTCTTGTATTCATGTTTGTACGGTTGGAGATATTAAATCAGCTGAAACAAAACTGATGACATAAAAGTGGAATAAATGTTACATTTCATCATCTGTGTTGCCAAGATGAAATTCACAGTGTGAATCACTAAAACCTCATACAAAGCCCAACTTCTAAATAGTCAGGAAGTCTCACCAACCAGACAACTGAGACTGGCCAGTGTCTGGTTCCTTTTCTTAACCAATGTGCTGAATCATTTGCTTTCAATTGGACAGACATGCTGACTCAACTCTAATTGATTCAATCTAAACCCTTTACAGTATGAAGCCTGACATCTGTTACTCCAGCTACTATTTTTTTTTTTTTTTCTGGAAAGTTGTGAGAAACCAGTTTAATTGTGACCTTCAGAATTCAGAACTTGTAGCGAAAAATAGTATACAAAAGATATTGAATATCCTGAGAGAGGAGCATATGGGGTCATGTTAACCAAAAGTGAACAATATCTACAGATAGCTGCTCCGGGGAAAGAAGGCGGAGTCCCGCAGGTGCTGGTTCAGCCCAGTCATGGCACTCAGGGAGACCATGGGCGTGTCCCGTCCTGCCCATCAGCAGACACGCCCCACCCTCCACCCTCAAACTGCAGCAGGTAATGCTCTTAATATTCGTTGAGCTAGTACTTTCTTTGGAATGTTTTCTATGTAGATTGTACATGTTTAATTCCATGATATAAACGTAATATTCAGTAATATCTTAATCATGATTATTTAATATAATACGCAGCTTCATGTAATGGCACCGGCATCATCATTGTGTGTTTTACGTCCATCTGTTTAGCGGTGATACAGATGTGTTGTCGCGAAGTAGCGAAGGGAAGAGCGCGTCGCCTTCAGATGCCCCTGAAACGACCTTCACCAGGAAAGTGGGCGCCTTCGTCAACAAACCCACTACACAGGTGAGAACGCAGCTGCACAAATAATTCCGAAAGCACGTAGAGCGATTGCATTAAGCGCCTGGTTTGTGATTGTGTAGGTGACCACTGCCAGTCTGGATCTGCCGTTTGCTGCTTTTGCTCCCAGAGGTTATGACCTGGAGGAGAACGACCCCATGGTACAAACATGATGTGAACAAACACACAACTGCAAACACGAACACGGTCACGTGATCAGCAGGCAGTCATCACCGCTAACAGGTTTTAAAACCGGACACCAAAATTTTGGTTCATCTGGAGGACAATCCTGTCACTTCTATTTTAGTTTATATTGGTTATTTATTATTAGAATGAACCAAAAGAACCAGATCAGAGTATTTGTAGGTTAACAGGTTGGCAGGACCTCCAGATGAGTAGCTAGGATCTGTAGGATATGTCAAGTAGTTTTACGAGACTGAATGAAAACATTGGAGGTAAACAGTACTGTGGAAGTCTTGATCCACCCTTTATTTCTTCATATTGTGTTTCCAAAGAGCCAAACCGTCTTGTATTTTGCATGTATGTCTTGAATAGTTCTCCAGGCTTCCTGCAGGACTGTTTTGACTTTCATTTGCAGTCCAGTCCATGTACCTGACCAGCTTCAGATGAATGTTTAAGCCACACAGTGACATTTAATCATTCAAGCATAAAAAACATATAATTTAAGATGTGAACCAGTGACAATCGGGTGGAGATGTTGGCAGATGATCAGGTCGGTTGGAACAGATGAGCGAGGAAATGAGGTTGCTGCTGTGGTCGTTACATAAGCATAAGGTACATAACAGGTGCATAAGAGGTACATAAAGGTACTGTACTTGGGAAATTCTGTCATCGTTGGGTCTATACTCCAGGACACCTAGGATTTGGTTTTATTTCTTTCTGATTTTTGTTCGTTCTGCATCTGTTCCAAATTACAGGAACCCGTCCCTGTTAAACTAATAAGACATATTCGCGTCTTGCTGTATTCAACATAGAGCTTGCACCAACTTTGTTTTAAAGTAGAGCTTCTCCTGCTTCCGGCCTCTGCTGTCCAAAATTCTTAAAATACATGTTGAAAAGTTCAATTCGATAAAATTCTGTTTGTACAGCGCTTTTAACAAGAAAATCTTGGGAATGTGTATAGAATGCGATTCAAAATGATCAGATTGTCTCTGAAAAGTTTTAACACGCATGCTCCTGTTAATTATGAAGTCGTTTATGTTGTTAGAAAAGCGTCCTATTTTATAATTTAGGATCAATAAAGAGTTTTTTTTTTTTTTTTTAATGTACTGGAACAACTTTAGTAGGATTTCAGTTTGCTAATTTCGTTGATAATGAAATTACAGGAAGTTACTAAAACTATAAATGTATTTCGAAGTATGTACTCTCGGTAGGTGTGTTTACAAGGACGCAAATATTCCAGTAATAATCAGATTGTTAGTCCAATCAGAATAAAAATGCATCATGTAAACACCTTAGCTGGAACAGACTCAAGATCGGAAGTAATTTTGAATAAGAATAAGAGCAGTTTGTCAACCTTTAATTATCCGTTCAGTAGTATTAGCCAGTTATCACTCGCTCCAATCATCATTTCTCTCTTGTCAGAAAAGTGGGGGTAACATTAGGTGACGTCACCATGAATTTATGATTCCCTGAAAACAGCTCTCACATCTTTGTCTTTGGCTAAGGAAGGGGCACTGACTGGCTCACCGTTTCATATGTTTCTTTTCCTTCTTCCCTTATATTCTCACACATACTCCATTGCAGGGCTCTCAGTGTTGTTCAGACAGATGGAAGTTTGTTACTGTTGCACAGTCCTGACTGGGGGAGTGGCATGGGTCAGCTGGTAAATACACAACATAAGAGTTTTTTATTGTGTGTGTGTGTGTATTGTTTGTTCAGGTACAGCCGCCAGCATCACCTGCCCCTTCCTCTCCATTACAAGACAGTCTGCACTCCCAGAGCTCCAGCCAAAGCGGAGGTCAAGCACAAGATGATTTTGTCATGGTAGATTTTGTAAGTAACTCCGTCTCAGGAAATACATCTGAATGTGAATATATATTATCGATAAGTCATGTAGAAATCATTCGAGTCAGAAAAGCCTTCAAGCCTTTACACACAATCTTTTTTTAATGTGATATTTACTCTTTCAGCATTTTAAAATAAATATAATTCCAAAAACAGTACAGACCCGGGAATACAGTTTGTGAACGATAAAGCTAATCCGAAAAGGAAGCTTCATCCAGGGTGCTCTCTAAACTGTAGCGACTGTGACAGCAGGATTGGGAGTGTGATCCTGCATTTCCACATCAGCTCTGCAAAACAGAAATGAATGTTGAATAACTTGTGTGAGACACAGTCTGGCCAAACGTGATGTTTAGTTTTGCAATGGAAATGGTTCTCGAAGAAGCCGCACAGCTGGATCGAGCATTGCTTGTTTCCATGCCAACACATTTACTGACTGACAGCCCCTAGGTGTAGTCGTCATTCCAGTGTCCTGGACTATTGCTAGAATTGAGAACATTTGAAACTACCAGTGCTGTATTTAAGCAATAACTCAAGGTTGTGCTCGATGTCAGCACAGCTGTAATCTGGCTGTCGGCATGAGGGTGAAGCCTGAGTCCTGAAGATACAATAGCCATGCTGATAACCAGCACAACAGCATGACCTTAAGTGTGATATTGCTTTTATACAACAGTTCTACATATGCCATTTATTATCAACAGATTACACTATGTGAAGTTTACCGTCCCCTTTTTCACACACCAAGTAATGCCCTTGATCAGGGACAGCGATTTGGGATTTTTTTGTTAGCCATTTGTTAGAAGCTGGTTAGTTTTGTAGCTTGCGTCAGCTGGTTGACAGAACAACGTGGACAGATCAGAGGCAAGTCAGAACATCTTAGGAGCAGTTACTAAGGAGACAAAGTGTTGTTCAAGATGACATAATGTCATCAGCTGTGTTTTCTTTCCCAAAGTGCTTCTGACTGGTTTTGTACGTGAGTTTGGGCAGGCAACCGATCTCTCTTCAGTACTGAAGACATTTAGTGTATTTAAAGATTGTTAGAATCTGTAAACTCCATTAAACAAAGTGTGACGTGACGTGATGCATATAGTTAAACGTCCCAGTGCTGTTATGGCTCTCATCCAATCAGATTACTCTGACTAAATTAACTGTGAATAACATTTATTTCCTTTAAAATTCCTGTACTAGAGCCAGATGTTGTCTAAAAACATTCACCACCGTGAGCTCTCTATCAATTCCGTCCACCCAAGAGAACCAGAAATCAGATATGTGATGTTGAACGCATGTAGGAATAGTAGTTTTGTTTGCATTGCAGAAACCAGCGTTCTCTAAGGACGACCTGTTGCCGATGGACCTGGGCACTTTTTACCGCGAGTTTCAGAATCCTCCCCAACTCGCAAGCCTTTCCATCGATGTCAGCGCTCAGTCCATGGCCGAAGACCTGGTGAGGAAGACATTAGGACATTGACATTGTCCTGTTTCTCTACACACTTTATCTCATGAACATATGTCCATATGTGTCTTCTGCAGGACTCTCTCCCAGAGAAGCTGGCCATCTACGAGAAGAACATTGATGAGTTCGACGCATTTGTGGACACACTACAGTAGCTCTCAACAAAAATCACTCTACTTCTTAAAATCTCTTCTTTTTTTTTTTTTCTTTCCCCTTTAGCCAAAACATTATATGATTTGATTTTTTTGGGGTTTTCTCCTCACTTGCTGTTTATTGCCATGTTTAAGACGTACGCTGTAATATTTAAAGCTCTTTTCTTCACTTCCACTTCCTGATAATCTTCAGCATGATTCCTGTTCCAGCCTGGAGTATATAAACGATTTAAGGTAGATGGTTAATAGTAAAAGAAAAAGAAAAAAAACACCACCACCAGAAAGCAAGTACTCTTTAAAACATGTCCATTCGGGTTGTCTATGTTAAAGGTATTTTTATATAAGTGTCGTTCAGAAAGTCATTTAGGTTCATGACAAACCCGAATGTCTCAATGGAGAACCAGAGCGTTGTAGATCTGTGTGCATTGGACTACTTCTTCAGATTTATGCTTGAAAGCTGCGGTCGGTGTGAGGGGATCTTGGCAGGCCATAATCATTATGATAAATGTATATAGTGTACACTTTTATTTAATTTTATAGAGAACTGCCAAGAACTAGAAGCCCGTCCGCATCTGAAACGCCCTGCGTAATTCCCAATGCTTGCTTTACTACAATTTACACCATATTTAAGATAAAAACAAAAAAAACAAATCATTAATTCCTACTCATGAAGAGCATCAGACTTGTGACCTGCCCAGAAAAGAAAAAGTGTCGCGTGGAAGAGTTTCCTTGTATTGAATTCCAATCAGTTGTGTGGCGACATTTAATAAAAATGCATCGACAGTATATGATGAAAGCCTGTTGTACTAATGAAAAAGAGAGTACACGATGACATCACTAAACATCTTATGGCAAAGATTACAAAATTACAGCAAAGATTGGTCATTAAAATCATCATGTGCCATCATCAGTCTAATTTAAGTTCCGTGACGTCTCCCTGATAATCAAGTAGAATCTTCGTTTTGGCGGTAACGACGAGTAGATCTCAGTTTTTTTGTGTCTGTCATATTCCAGACGCAGTAGGCTCGGAGGAAGAATGAATGCGCCGCATTTACACTCTCTGCTCCTAATGTTATTGACCACGTAAACATGACATTTTTAATCTCTACGAATCTCCTCGAAGCATGCATGCATTTTATTCCTCGTTAAAGAATCATAAATGTCCATTGTGCTCATTATATTTTGAAACGAAATGTGTAGTCCAGTACAACACTCTACATTCACATCTCTCTCTGTATAGTGTTACTGTGTTCCAGGCGATTGTATTAAGAGTTTCAGCTTTCCTCCCCCGTCTACATAAGCACTGCTCTCTGGCATGTACATGTGTGCAATAAACTGGTTTATTTCAGTTCGCAAGCATGTGGTTTTTGTTGTACATACAAGTTAAGTGAAAAAGTTTGCATCCCATATGGGATTTTAATGGGAACAAAAATAAATGTAAAAGATTTAACAAAAATAGAATAAGGAAATAATAATTTATTATAAGTAAATAATAACAATAACAATAATAATAAACAGAAGTATTGTTTGAAAAGGTGTGTCCATGACACTGCAAGTCTTCAGACCTTATTTGCAGACAGTGCACAACATCTGGCAGGGGAAAACAGTCCAAAAATAGGCAAACAACCTAGCAGAGTTAGAATAGATGTGTGGAGAAATTTTTACAACCGAGAATCCTAAAGCAGTTCAAAGGAAACAAAAGCGACTAGTGTGAAGTCAGAGGGCGAGCGAACTGCTCTGCCGAGTGTTTCATACATTTACAGTTATCTTTACCCCCTTATTAAAAAGAAAAAATTTTTTTTGTGATTTTGCTGTCTGGTTTTTCTGTTTTCTGTCTGGTCTTCTCTAAAGTCTACAAAAAAGACTTTGACATTGTAATGACTTTTTAAAAACCCTTTTTTTTAAAAACTCATTTCCAACCTGGAAACTCAGTTCTGGATTTGTGTCTCTTTACTCTGCTGAGACAAACAACTTTAAAACCTCATCTTCCCATACAGACCTGAGTACGGGACCAGTGTTAGCAGCACACAGTCGCCCATTTGTTACAACATTAGGCTGCATTTAAGGTCTGTGATTATTATTTAAGCTAATTATATAGTATTTACACCCGAGTTCGCTATAGTAGGTGAGATGACTGCTCACTTAAATCGAATGGGTTTAAATCCAAACTTCATTAATTCAATCAGGTTGGCATATTTAGGTAACGTCAACAGAGGTGGTGTGTTTTGTGAGTGGAAAGTAAAAAAAAAAAAAAAAACTTCATGGCTTCATGTTGAATATGTAGGAAGATTAAACATCTTTAGAACATTAGATCTGTTAATCATCAAATATCTGTCCATGTGTAACTAATAAGCAGAGAGAAGCATACCAAAAAGTGTCCTTGATTAGTTACACCGGGCCTGATGTGCTCTGTTAATGTTTTATTGAGCCCTTATGGTGTATCATTTCAGCCTGAGCTTCCAGTATTTTATGTGGTGACCTTGTGTAAGCAGTTTTTAAGTCAATGATGCTTATCCAAAGATGTTAAATAAAGTTACAAAGTCTCCCAGTGCACGTGTCTCAGTATCCCCTTGCAGAGATGCATCGCTTTCCATCTACTGCACTGAAACCTCAGGGGGTGTCTTCATGTCTGGAGTTGGTTTCCAGCACGGATCAGACAGGATTTTATTGATCTGGCAACCCTGGGTTATGTTATACTGTACCTCACGTGATGTACTATCGAACCTGTACATAGAATGAAACGTCTTATAAAATGAAAACCATAGAATGAAACACTTTCTATGGATTGGTCAGTCATTTACACACTCATTCACACACTACAGGCAAGAAGAAAACCAGAGCACATGGAGGAAACCCACCAAGTATGGGGGAGAACATTCAAACAGACCACAAGGCAGGAATCGAACCCTTGACCCTTGAGATGCAAGGCGACGGTCTTAACCACTAACTCACTGTGTCGCCTTTTATGGATCGATAAAGCCTGAAATGTCTGGACAGGGTTAATGTGTCGCCTTCCAATGTCTGATCCTCATAGCTCGCACCGAGGACGGTATGCACTTGCGTCTTAGAGAGTGAGCTGAGACGGAAAGTCATTGATTACTTAAATCATTTAGCTTTCACTTGAACAATCCTGCATACTGTGTGTACTGTATGTGTTCCAGGTTTCACTCATTACTGTGAGATCAGGTTTTGCTGGGAAGCTCCGTATGGTACCTCTGTGATGCAGGATGCACGTCTGTATGCAGGAGGCCAATTTATAGGTGAGAGCTCCAGTCAGGGCACACGCTGTGAGCGTATGTGTGTGTGTGTGTGTGTGTGAGTGAAGTTCACTAGGGACAGTAGGGAGCTGATTCTGTTTGGCCTCGTGTTATAAGGCTTTCTCTAGCACAACCTGAAGAATAAGAAACAGACAGTTTAAACAAGGTCCTGCTGGATATTAACGTTCGAGAACCTCGGCCTCACCTTATCCGACCTGAAACAGGAAACATAATACAGCATGTACAGTATATTTAATAGTCTTGACTATTATTACTAACTTTAATAATCTAATGCGGTACTTTCATCAAATTCTGAACTTTTATTTTTTTTTATAAGATTTTTTCCCCCCCAACTACAGTACCTAATCATATTTAACTTAAAACTCAGTTATCTTATTTATGGTGATGTGTGTACTTGGTAGTAATTTGGTTGCCTTTTACTTTCAGAGTCGTATGTTGGTATGAATGAGACAGGAAACCACATGACACTACGCTGCTTCCTTGGTTTTGATGTGGCATGTTTGCTTTCCTTAAAGGCATGGAGTAAGTATCAGTGAATCCTTGTACAAAACTTTAAGTCAAACCGGCCGGGACTTCTGAATAGAATGACAGAATGTAGTTATGAGAGTAAACACTATCTTAATTTCTCCACACTAATGCACTTATCCCAGTTTCACTAGTGCTTGGATAGAAAGTTTTCTCAGTACACCCGATCCATGATCAGATTGACTGCATTATGTCTGAAACCCTGGCCTCCCAGGAACTCCTTTAATAGATCAAATTTTAAATTTCATCACATGTCCCGGTTTGACTTGAACGCCCCTCACACTATACTTTTTTAAAATTCTCTAATTCACTGCACAAGTTATTGTTGAGTAGCACTTGATAATTAAGAGGGTTTTAGTTGAGCACAACTGCATACTATTCTGAGTTTCTGCATTATCAGTGCCTTCTGTTTGTGATATTTTTAAAGTACTGCTGTGTGTGCAAGTTTGTGGTATTCCCCTGATCACAGAACCACTGCATACACACTGCATGCCCACTTGCCTACTGCAACATGTTGCCAAATATGCAAGAACATACTGTGCAACACACTGCATATGCAATCTCACACACACACGCTGTGCTGCTCATGGGTGATGCAGTTTATGAACAGATACACAGGGATTTGCTTTTAACTTCAAGTCTTTTACATCTTAATTGTCTTTTAAAAGTCTTTTTTAGTCTTTTTTAATCAATGCTACTGAAACTGAACTGCATTCAATCTCTTTCATTTCAAGATCCGTTGTCTGTTTAAAACAACAACAAAACTTCAAATTAACACTTAATACCACTGTATACGTTTTATTCCTTTTTTCATACAGTATACCATTTATTACCACACGTACAAAAGTACAGATCTGAAAAGAATTAAACAAATAGTGAAGATGGAGGTTAAAGCTTTCTCACACGCAAGAAAGCAGGACTACGGATAGCTACAGCAAAGTGATCTGGATGGCACTGGGTTCAGATTTACGACAAAAAGGCACAAAGTTCACAGATCTGATGACGGGAAGGAGGCTCACGTGGCTCTAATTTGTAACAAGAAGATCTACGACGGGGCTAAAACTCCAGTAAGGCACACAAACACAAGGGGAGGGTCACTAAATGCTATCTTTTTTTTCTTTCTTTTTTTAAATAACTGCTGTAATGTACGCACACAGTAAACAATAACACTTCAATATGTATTTCAATAAATAAAACCCTGTTCATCCATGTTTGCCTGGCTGGAGTCGTGCACTGTTTTTTAAAAATACCAAAGTGCATTATGGGTGTTCTTTACCTACTGCAGTGCATTGGGTTTCATGAATGCGCGGGATATTTTATACGAGGCTGTGAGACTCAGTCAGACTGGGTTTTAAACTGTATGAAGAAAACGCAACCTGCTGTGTAAATAATGATCCATCTTTCCTGCTGCTCTGGAAACGATATACAGATACGATATAATACAGCTTATATCCAACAGAAAGATGTTGTGCTACTGTACATGTTCATGGAAACACAAGCTACGGGTTCATCTGTCATTTCGTTTCATTGTGTGGTTATACAGGATGATGCATGGATGATATGGAATATGGAGAAGGTTCTGAGTTAATATTGAGTCCCAGGTGTTCCAGCTCTGTTGTCTTTTACAAAACACTAAAAAAAAAAAAATCTGAAAATTGATTCCAAATTGATGCCACTTTTCAGTAACAGATCTATGCATCAGCTTGTTCAGCGTTAATAACAGTGAGCTGCCACTCTGAGACACATCATGACTGTCTGCTGGACACTTTCAGATTCACTGATCTGGGTTCAGTCCTCAATACAACTCAATACAAGACCCAGACACTGAATCCAAATCAGCACTCGTGTTGATCTCTACTGAATACGATCATGTACAGCAATGGGATGTAAAATATAGTATGCAGGTTATGTGGTATAGATATTAATCAGACATTTAAAAAATAAAAATAAAAAACAGTCCGCATTCTGACTACTATAGAAAAAGCATAGGATGACACCAATACAGTAAAAAAAGATTATACAAATTGGAAATATAATAAAATAACTGAACCTCTAAAGGTAAAAACAAAAACAAACAAGTGTTTCAAGTTTGAGTATTAGTGCTTTATACTGGTCCATAGCTGTGACTATGGCTGATACAGGAAAGATTTTCTTTCTTACACACAAAAAGCTTATACTTTGAATAACCCTAAAGTAATATCTGTACAAAAAGTTCATAATGATCGAAATGATCCCCCAAAGCTAAAAAAAAAATAAAATTTTTTAACCCAATACAGTGTGGCCCAAAGGTCACCTGAATCCATGGACAATTTTAGTTCCAGACCCTAAATGGCAGAAAGAATAAAATCAGCTCAAACACAAGCTATTTTTTTTTTTTATTTAAGGTTATCAGAATTAAAAACGATTGCTGCACTGAAGAAGGAAATCGTCTCTGCATGCAACGACGTCAGCTCTGATACAGACACACACTGTGGATTTGAGCATTTGTTTTCACCTAAAAACAAAAAGTCCAGTTTGGATCCATACTCCTGGCCCACCCCTGTATTTTTTTTTTAATCTAAAAATAAGGTTCATGATTTTCCCAGGATATCCTCATCTTTCCAAATCACTCTAAAAGTTGACTATAGATTCTGCTGGTTATGTTAAAATCAACATTTTGTAAGAAACCAAAATAGAGCTGCACTTCTTGCTTGCTTTATTATTATTTTTTTTCCATATTATGACACTATTTATTGAGAAAGCGATGCATAATGCAGGAACTAACACCTCTATGTTTCTCTACGTTTCCGTCCACATATCCGTTTTAACAAATGAGAAATTTCCTGATTATGGACTCAGACTATTGGAGTTTTCTGTATGTACTGTAAATGCTACTGGGTTTGGACTGAGAGCAGAATCCAGTACCATGATTATGGGAATAGCTACATGATCTCAACAGGATAAGCAGAAAAGACAAACAACTGATTGTCTGAATTCTGTCATGTCTCATACAAAAAAAATTAAATAAAATAAGGTATATTATTATGTATTCTAGGAAACCTCCCCCTCGGTTTCTCAAATCCTGTACCTGCCTCTTTCCTTTCTGCCGATCTCACTCATTTACAACCCTTGTGAATTTGACAATACAAAGGAGAAAATCACAACGGTGTGGATTATCTACAGAAGCAGGTGTTTCACTGGCTGAACGCATCCATGTGCAGGTCGAGCAGGGCGCGGGTGAAGTTGTTGATTGGTCCGATTGAGCTGAGGGTCATGGCGGCATCCTGTCCCCACAGCAGATTTGGGCCGAACACCACGGCCAGGTTTATGTTGGTCATCTTGTTTACCTCGCTCTCAGCTGACACCTACACAGAAAAAAACAAGTTAATCTTGAACGTGTAATTAAAAACAGTTATATATCAAAAACGTTAAATAGTAAACTGCTCACGTGTGTCAGGAATGTCTCTGTATAATATGTGAGATAAACACAATTCTGCTTAGATGAGCACGAGATACAAATAGGTCAGCATGCACGACGGGACGATTGTCTCATTGCAGGGATTAAAAATATGGTGTTTTCTTATGGCCTAGTGCTGAAAACAACGACGTTTTACAAATCACTGGGTAAAACTGTCTAGAGAGCATTGTTCTCCCCAGTTATTTAGTGTCATGAGAATAAACTTTACACTAAAATCACTGTATATTTAAATAAATTTCCAGAAAGATTGGTGAAAAAATGAGAGAGACCGCCTGGCCATCATACGCTCTTATAATAAGACCTTGGATTGCGAGCAACTTGATCTGAGGTGTTTTGCAAGATGAGCAACAATTTCGAATAAATTTTAACTCTTGCAATACGAGTAGTCGTACGTATGCGCTTTATCTTTCCACTGTCGCGTGATCACAACAGAGCCAGTGGTTCTTCTCTCTCTCTTGTACTGTGGGGTTGTGGGTAATCGTCTCCCATGCTCGGTCTCAGTGCATGTGCGTCACTCGTATAGTCAACATCCTTGCATGAGTGTACTGTCTACTAAAACTTTGTGTCCAAGTATAGTGACTGTTCTTTAGTAGCTGTGCTGCAACAACAGACTTGGTGAAGGAAGAGGTTTAAAAAGGCTGTAGCAGTGCAGGAGACAAATCTGTTTAACGACAATGCAATGTCACATTCCTCCGAACTCATCAAAAGGAGGCAAACGTAAGTGTCATTAGAGAGGTTTTTGATAAAGTCACACAAAAAGATTCCAGTGGAGCAACAGACAGCAGTGATTCCGTTAGTGAGAGTGAAAGTCGTCCTACCTGTCCTAGTGATATTGAAAGTCGTCCTACACAATAACCTCCTCTCTTCTGTCTCCCTCCCACGATTTTTTTTTTTAAAGTCACCATTTCAAAATGATCTGAAGCCAAGGAACACGGCTATGTTTAATAATACCAATTAGAAAAGAGCTTATTATTGAAGCTAATCAGAGAAAGAAAGGATTGAACATGACGCTGGAGCAAAAGAAAAAGGTCATGTGGTCTAATGAGTTTAAGTGCAGGTTCATTTGTTTTCTTTTTACTTTATATTTTGTATTAAATCATGTTTATGTGAATTATTTTTGGGTTGTGGAACGAATCTGCTGAGTTTCCATTATATCTTATGGGGGAAATTTTGTTTTGATACATGCACGACGCTGGAACTAATTATATTCACTATAATCTATACGTAATTTAACCAGCTTCAGCTAAGGTGCTGATGTGTTTATGTGTAAAAATGATTGCTCCCACAATGATTGCTCTCTTTCCCAATTTGGGTCCTGGAATATGCCTGTGCGATCAGAGAATAAAAACTCCATAGACGTGATAGCGTGGTCATTCAGGTCATCAGCTGACTTCATTGTATTGCCACATACCCAGAGACTTCAGAGACTTGTACAGTGGTCAGTATGCATGATCACTCCATTGCTCTTGGTCAACCTCATTGGTCAACTCATTAGACCACATGATCTTTTTCCAAAGTCATCCTTTTCCCCTCCTGATTAGCTTCAATAATAAGCTCTTTTCTTATTGGTATTATTAAATGTAGCTGTGTTGTTCCTTGGCTCAGGACCATTTTGAAATATCGACTCATTTATAATGAACTGTATAAAGTAACGCTGTCACCACATGGCATGCTGTTTAGCTGACCTTAGCGAGAAACTGGACGAGGAAGCGCAATGACACATAGTTCTCCTCAGGAAGTGACGTCAGCATGTTCCGGACTGTATCGGCTTGAGAATCACTTTCCCTGCCTGGAAAAAAAAACAAAAAATGTCCATCATGCTTTTGGTAAGGCAAAGAAAATGTGTACAGTATAGTATGTACAGAAGATATTCCATCATCCCAAGTGTTTATTCGTAGTCTGGAGGTGCTGTGAGTTGGTGCCGGGTGAGAGTGAGCTCACTGTTAAAGTTAACAACGTCGTTGTAGAGTCTGTACGTGAGCAGAGGTTCTGGCAGCTCTCTGAGGAATGTCTTCAAAATCACTGCAGCCAAGTGCACGTCGTCTATCTCAAAGAAATCCACCTGCTCACCTACACCATATTCGTACATCCACACACACACACACACACACACACACACACACACCTTAAAAGTCAATATTTACATTACAGCACTTGCCCTTAATTCAAATCTTAGAGATTATAAAACTGTAAAAGAAGTGCCTGTGTCCAGTTCATGCACTCTTTCAAAAGAGCTGTTTTTTTTTCAGTAACATGACATTACCTGAGTTGTATTTGAGTTTGATGTTCTTCACCTGACTCACGTTAGCAGAGCGCCGAAATATTCCCTCTGTTTTTAGACCTGAGAGGCGCCACAGGAAGCGGCAAGAGAAAACATTAACTGAATAAATACACAACCACTTACACATGAGCAAACCTGTAACTATTCACAACTTAAATCTTACAGTCTTACAAAACCATTCACAGGGATGGGCTCCTAAACATGGATTAGGCCTAGACTGCTTGTTATGAAACACAAGTGGAGTAACCATTACCTCCATTAACTCAAATAAAAAAGAATAATAATACAATAAAATCTTGTGTGTGTTCATGATGATGTACAGCCCATGTACTGTATATTTTAATATGAAAATATCTGGATTTCTGTAACACAATCTCAGAATGTAAAATCATCATTTTTACACACCCTTTTCCTGCAGGAAATTGATGGTGTCTCGCATCACCAGTGGGATCCCGGTCCACTCTGCACCCCTGTCTCTCAACCTGAACACACACACAGAGCACCTGACTTCAGTACAATACGCACTTACACAATGAACCCGTGAAGCTGCTTCTACACAACAAAATACACGACAAACTATTAAAATAGATATTGATCTTATGATCATCTTCATGGCCATTACAGTTTGTCTAGATTATACTGTTACAGAATCAGTACAAAGAACATTCTATTAAAGAAGTTTCAAATTTTTACTACATAAATAAACAAGAGTGAATGTTTGTAATGTTACACTGTAAGGAATAACATGATCAGCAATCTGATGATGTAATGCCCCGGGTTTATAGTTATAGTACATTTAATGTTATGAGGTGTCACAGGACAATACAGGTCATGTGATCAATTAAATCACATGCCAAGGCTGGCAACCTGTGACTTACATTAGAGCAGTTACACTAACTAACCCAAGATTTACTGAACACCTGACTATCATAACGTTATGTGGACCTAATGTTGCCATAAAGTTTTTGTCTTTGCATGCTGTAGTGTTACAGTTTCCCTTTAGCTAAATTAAGGCACCAATGTCAAGCTTTCTCCAGTAAGGGTTGTTGTGGAAAAACCTGACCTCATCACTCCAAAGCCTTGGCTCACTTGTAATGCTGACTGCAAGCCAGGCGTGACCTCACTAATGCTCTTGTAAATGAGAAAATCCCCATAGTTATGTGTGGGGGTTATAATAACAACAAAGGGGGACTAAATCTGGAAAGAGATCTTCCAAAAGCGCATGAGCGTGATCGTCAGACGTCCACTTTAAGCCATGTTGTGTATAAACAGTCAATCCTTTTTTCATTTCTTTAGACATAAATAAGATAAAATACAGCTTGTCATGTTACAGTGAAACCAGAAAACACAAACTACTCTGTCCTGAAGACGTGTCATCTTCATTAATATTAGAAACACTTTTATGAACCATGTGCCATACAAGTTCATTATTATTATTATTTTTGCTGCATAAATTAGTATAAACCAATGGTTCGCCAGCACTATTGTCAAGGCTGCTGTTATAGAATATTAATCAATACCACCTGATCAATCAGACAAATCAACAGTGTTGTAGTAAAAAATAAACTTATTAAATAGTTAAAACAAGAAAATACATAAAACTGATAATGTTTGATAATATTTTTGGATCTCATTTTCAGTTAAGTCCCTGAACCTAAGCAGTTTCAGAGGAATATTTTTGATGGTTAAGCCACACAGTGACCTGTAACTCATTCAAGCATAAAAACATCTAACTTAAGGCATGAACCAGTGAGAAACAGGTGCAGATGATGACAATCAGGTCGGTGGCGAGTGGTGGGAACAGACGAGTGGGGAAATGAGGTGGCTGCTGCTACCATTTTTTAAATTGTATCTCTAACGACTTTTGTTCCTCATTTCATTAATTCAATATACATAATTAAATTTAAATGAATATAAATAAATAAGGAGGAGGGGCTCAAGACTTACACACTGAACAGTGCTGTAATAAATGTATGTTTAAATACCGGTGTATGTTTATACAGAACACACACTGTATGTGTAATGAACATATAAAGTATAACAGTTCAGCAAGTCACTCACATTGAGAGCGGCACACCAAACTGCTGGAAGGGCAAAGGAGTGCTCTGAGCGGAAGAAACTCCGTCAGGGATCGCAGATGGCTTCAGGTTCATACGGATTTTATCATCATACCTGTATCCAGAAACAGATAAGGTAACCATCATGTACTGTTATAAACAGGATGTAATGTTATGTAATAAAATGTAATGGATGGTCATGTAATGTACGAGTCTTACTCTCTGACTCGACTGGGAATAACCAGCTTATCACACTTCACCACCTCCTCCAGTTCACTCAGATAATTCACAATAGTGGACCTTACGGCCAAATTGAAGCTGTGGATCAAACAACCCACCACACACACACAACACACACACACACACACACACACACACACACACACACACACCACCATATATATGTAAGACCCCTGTCTAACTGTAGTCTATACTTTAAAGTAGAGTTAAGATATATTTATAAGTTCATATGAATAGTCCTATTCACCATACATTGTGAAATACATTTAAAAAACTCTTTTAAACCTGGTGTGTTTCAGTTTGTAATAGCAGGGTCTTAGTATTAGCCAATACTACCTCAGAAAAATAACAAACTTTACTGTACCCACTTTTTTTCGTGCCATTAGATTTAATTGACAAAAATGAAGACCAAGAAGAAAGAAGTGTGCAAGAAGTGTCTCCCCCCCCCCCCCCCCCCCCCCCCCCCCCTCCCCCCCCCCCCCCCCCCCCCCCCCCCCCCCCCCCCCCCCCCCCCCCCCCCCCCCCCCCCCCCCCCCCCCCCACCCCCCCCCCCCCCCCCCCCCACCCCCCCTCCCCCCCCCTACCCCCCCCCCCCTCCCCCCCCCCCCCCCCCCCCCCCCCCCCCCCCCCCCCCCCCCCCCCCCCCCCCCCCCCCCCCCCCCCCCCCCCCCCCCCCCCCCCCCCCCCCCCCCCCCCCCCCCCCCCCCCACCCCCCCCCCCCCCCCCCCCCCCCCCCCCCCCCCCCCCCCCCCCCCCCCCCCCCCCCCCCCCCCCCCCCCCCCCCCCCCCCCCCCCCCCCCCCCCCCCCCCCCCCCCCCCCCCCCCCCCCCCCCCCCCCCCCCCCCCCCCCCCCCCCCCCCCCCCCCCCCCCCCCCCCCGGAGTCACCCCCCATGACTCAGTAGCTTGTAGAGCCACTGTTACGTCAATTACTTGAAGTAATTGTTTCATACATGACAGTCAGTCTGTCACATCATTGTGCAGGAATATTGGTCCATTCTTCTTTACAACATTACTTCAGTTCTTTGAGCTATTTGGGCTCTCTTCAAGTCCCACCACAGAATTTCAATTGGGTTGAGGACTGGAATGTCACTGGTTCATTCCAAAACCTTGATTCGTTTATCTTTCAGCCATTCTGATGTAGATTTACTGGTGCGCCTCGGATCAGTGTCTCAATTTTGACCAAACTTTAGCTGTCAGACTCACATTTGCCTGTAGAATACTCTTGTATACAGAAGAGTTCATGGTTGACTCAATGACTGCGAGGTGCCCAGGTCCTGTGGTTCCAAAACAAGCCCAAATATCATCTCTTCACCACATGATGTTTCTGTCGAAATGCAGTTTTTGCCAAAAATGGCACTGGGTATTAAAGCCAAGCACCTCCATTATTCTGTCCTTAGGACATTTTTACAGAAGTCTTGTGTTTTGTTCAGATGCGGTTTTGTGAGCCTCAGTCGTGCTTCCATGTTCTTTTTCTTCTGGAAACCCTTCCAAACACACTTGTTCCTTTTCAGTCGTCTTTTGATTGTGCTGCCAAGGCCTGTAGGGTCTGAGATGTAGCTCTTGGGTTTTGTGTGTGTCTTGGGTTTTGAGTGTTGTACGGTCTGACCACTCCTAGGGAAACTGGCAACTGAATGCTTTACACTTGTCAATTATCTTTCTCACTGTATGGAGGCTGAACTCCAAATTCTTTGGAAATAGTTTTATAACCCTTTCCAGATTTATTTTTCCAGATTGCTTCTCCAAGACCATTGCTTATGTCTTTCCTTTTTGGCATTGGTTAATACACCCCTGAATGATCCAGAACAGCAAACTGCCAAAACCTCTGACTTTATAGAGGTCTGTACATCTGCTGATGATAAATTAATCAACATCTGATGATTAGCAGCACCTGGCTGTTGGGCGTATTAAGGGGGAAACAGTATTGCCCACATTTTTTTTTCTTTTTTGCTTCATTTTTGTTAAATAAATAATGGCATGGTAAAAATAAGTTTTATTTTATAAATTGTGCACGAGTTTGTATAAAATAAGCATCGACATAGTACACTTGTGTGTGTGTGTTTGGTGTTAACCTGATCAGTGGTTTGAAGAAGATGAGGACGGTTCTGATAAACATGGTGGGATGGACGATGTAAAATGCCTTAATGTTCTTCTTATACCTGAAAAAGACACAAAATTAACTTCATGATAGTGTTCTGTATACGGAGAAAATTCAGACCATGTGTATCTAGTGAGAAATGGTGACCTACTTTCTTTCAAATTCGCGGTAGGCCTCTCGTAGCCAGCTGAGGGACAATTTGTTCTCACTAGTCATGCCGTGGTGGAAGTAGATCAAAGTGTAATCACTCTCCACATACTTATCCAGGGTGTCTTTCAGGTACCTGAAATGACAGTTTATAACAGGCAGTGATATCTCAGCAGTTGATTTTCTGTGAGTAGAAGATCACTCAGTCCTCAGGAGGCCACTTTCAGGCTCTTGATTGCTGTACAAGAAACTAAACCAGATGTAGAAAAAGAGTTAAATGACACAATGGTGCCAAATATTTAGCAATTCTCTCAGCTCTGTATGCTATATATTCTATACGTAAATATAGGTGATTAAAAAAACAGGAAAAAATCAGGAACTAAACTTAGGAAGCTGAGTGTTTATGTAATATCGGTGTGCATGTAAATCACTGAACAGCAATTATATATTTAAAAAAAAAATCAAATTTTGTCCATCACGAGAATTCTGAGGCATCAATACATGGACTTCATGAAATCTCTGAAGATGCGGTGGTATCTGATGACAAGCCCTTTAAGATGCTTCATGGATCATCCTCCAGCACAACCCACAGATGCCTGATCAGATTGAGATCTGAGGAAGCCAAGTCAACAACTTGAACGTCTTCAAACTATTACAGAAAAATCTTTGCAGTATATCCTCCACATGAAGGAAGAACATTTCCCAGAGCGTCACACTGCCTCTGCTGGCTAGTCGTTTCTCCATAGTGCATCATGGTGCCATCTTATCCACCAGGTATGAGATGCACCCAGTCATCCTCACGATTTTCAGACCAATGATGTGATGTGCTGACACCCTTATATAAGCATTAACCTTTTTTTTCCCAGCAATTTGTGCAACAGTAGCTCTTCTGTAGAATTGGACCAGACAAATAGCCGTCATTCAGCAGTGCGCCTTGGCTGCTTATGACCCCGTCACTGGTTTACTGGTTGTCCTGCACTGGACCATTTTTTGTATGTACACTAACCACTCCACATCACATGACCTGCTCTTTTAGAGATGTTCTGTTCTATTCATCTAGCCATTATAATTTGGTTAATGATTGTTGAGTGTATATAAATAGTAGAGAGTTTGTTCCTCTTTAAAGAAAAGTGTTATATAGTGCAAGCGCTCTCCAGTAATTACTTTAGAGGAAGTCCTATTTCCACACAATCAAATATTTTGAACAAAACAGAACTAGTGTGTTAGACACAAATTCAAATGATTTAAATTGAGAACACTAAACAGTGTAGCTTATAGACACTTACATCAGTAGCATGTGGTGGTTTAGCTGATGTTGAGGTGGCATGCGACACGCGCTGAACACTATCACCTTTCTGCCAAAGTTATCATCACCTGCACAGAATAAGTGAGACAGCGGGAGGCACGAAAAGTCCAGAGTTAGTGATTCCTGTTTATTGATTGCTTTGTACTGCACAGAAATACATTTAGATTTGACGGCTCACCTGCCACTTCCACTATTTGATGCCTTGCAATGTCATAGAATTTATCATCCCATGGCAGGTGAGGACTGAGGCTCTTAATATCTGTAGCTGAACAGAAGAAAGGGTAATAATATTGCTGTTAATTTGTGCACAAAATATGTAATAGTTTAATGAACGTACGAAGGCTGTTTACTGTGTACATACATCTCTGAAAAATGTCATGTTGCATGTAAAGGCCATGGTTATTACACCTCCAGACAACAGGTAATAGAGATAATAATTGCACTATTATGACAATACCTAGGTGTAGATTTGATCTGAATTGTGAATATTGAATTAACTGAAATCGAATTAATATGACGTTTGTCCCGCCCCCTTTGCAGCTATAACAGCTTCAACTCTCCTGTGAAGGCTTTCCACAAGGTTTAGGAGTGCGTTTATGGAGTTGAAGCTGTTATAGCCACAAAGGGTGGGCCAACATCATATTGAACCCTATGGATTAAGAATGGGATGTTACTTAAGTTCATATGCATGTGAAGGCAGGCGAGAGAATACGTTTGGCAATATAGTGTACAGAATATAAAGTAAAAATTTATTGACCAATAAATAAATCAGTCAGTGTGACGATACATGAATTGCAACAACAACAACAAAAATCACAACCCCATCTCTTATCAATAACAAGTAGATTTTTTTTATTTAAAAGAACACTAGCATTTTTATCTAATCTCTTAGATTAGTTTGCTTCTATGTCGTTTATGTGAACATCAAGGACAACTGAATTTGGACAAGGAATTTGTACAAGTTACTCTATACTAAAGGGAAGAAAACAATAAAAGTACACTTCGATCTAAATGAGAAGTGTAGGCTAAGGACAAACCTTAATGTAGTTTTATTTTGTTTAAATGACAAAGAAATGTGAATCACTTTGGAGTGAGGAAATCACAACAAGTGTTTAGAAAGTTATTTATTACCAAAGGTCAGAATTGAGTTCATATGCTTTACAAGAAACGCTGCAAATGTTCTCTGCATACAACACAGATAGTTAAGATATCTTTTTACAGGACATAATATATATTTTTTTTATCTTTTAAGGAGTGAAAGAAATGGAATTCCATATGGAACTTTCGAGGGTTACTTTATTACCCAAACCTTCCTTCTGCTTTCACTAGTTGATGAATAAAGGGAAATGTGTGAATGTTTTACCCGTGCAAACAAATATGCTGCCAGGAAAACAATCTCATGCACCTAGAAAACATTCTCATGAAGCTCGAAAGTTTAAAAGTCATGTATCTAATTCTGAGGAATGACTGATAATGTGCTGTCAAGATATAAAGCATACGCGGGTAAGAGTATAAGGGAGATGAAAAGTTTAGAAGCGCTTCTCCCTCATTTGTCCTACATGAGCCGATTCAGGTATACAAGTGGATCCGTGTTTATTTCCTCTGGAAATACTCTTATCCTACTCGCACTTGCAGTGACGAAGGTCAGAGGTCATTGACCTTGAATGTAAATGTTGAGTAGCCTGTCGTTTTCATCCTTATTTGTCAATCCTGTATTCAGGGTCAGGGGGGCCTGGAGCCGATCCCAGGAGACTTAGGGCACAAAGCAGGGTACACCCTGGACAGGGTGCCAATCCATCGCAGGGCACACACACATGCTCACAAACTCATTCACACACTACGGCCAATTTGGGAATGCCAATTAGCCTAACCTACATGTCTTTGGACTGTGGGAGGAAACCGGAGTACCCGGAGGAAACCCACCAAGCACGGGGAGAACATGCAAACTCCATGCACACAGAGACGGGAATCAAACCCAGACCCTGGAGGTGCAAGGCGACAGTGCTAACCACTACACCACCATACAGTACTTGGGTAAATTTTTTTTGCAATGGACCAGAGAAGGAACTGGGAGTACTGCTGACCTTAACACATTACTTCAGTTATCTGTTGTTGTTTTCTAATAACAAACATCCTTTTAACAACTGATAATTAATCACACTTTATCAAAGTACCTCATTTGACAATTCAGTTTTTTCCATGTCAATAGAATTAATTTGTTCCTGATTAGTATAAACTATATTTAACTTTTGATTTATTTAGTTTATATCACAAAATATAAAACAAAGTATGAAAAAGTCTTAATTATACAGAAATAATACAGCTCTAAATATATAAAAGCAAAACTGCACAGAAAAGAGCAAACACTACATTTTTACATGTACCCTTCATGCACCCTTCTTAGGGAGACTTGCTGATGTGAAGGAATGGAGGAGGGGAAGATGGGTGAGGAGGAGGTTAGTGTTTGGAAGGAGAGTCCCCTTCCATAATAACACTGGGTAATTCTCTCTAAGGGGTTTTCTCTTTTTTTTTCACAACAAAATCTATTCAGATTTTTTGTTTTTTCTACATTGCACACTTGTGCAACTGGGCTGTACAAAAAAATAATGGTGAAAAAGAAATAGTGTTCATGTAAATAAGCTACAGCTGAACCACACCCTGCCAAAGAACAGCAACGCTGAGCAAAAAAGCAGAGAGGATCTTCCTATATGATGTCACAAAAGGGGTAAAAATCCAATTGGCTTGTTTAGCCACAGATGAACCAAAAGCGAGCCATTTAACACGGGATAAAGTAGATTTGATCAGGAGGTGGGGGAAAATCTGAAAGAGGATGTATTTATTATCAGACTAGCATTCTACTTCAAGTAGGTAAACACCCAACGGGACTCTGTGAGGAATGCCATGTGAGACTGTCGAGCAGGTTCTGCACTAGTGCAGGAAATATATGCAGGAGAGGCTAGAAATGATGTCACAACTCCAAGAACTATGGAGAGTAGAAAGCAGTGAAAGTAAATAGTCTCTTAGAATGAGGAGTCACTGATCAGTGAAGGAAGCATTTCATGTTGTTTAGGAGGCAGGACTGGAAAGTCGGCTTTAAAGGACAGTGAAGCTGAGAGAGAAAGAGGAGAGAGAGATCTATAGGTGGTGTTGATGCTACTTATAGGACTACATCTAAAGGCACAGAATGGCTCTGAGAGGAAACATGTAGAGAAGAAAGAGTGTGTGGAAGTGCCGGATAGAGCAGACAAAGAGTTCAAGACAAAACAAGTCAAGACAAGATCAGTGAAGGAAGCATTAGAAGGAAACATTTTTTTTATGGAAGGCTGGACTGGAAAATCGACTTTAAAAGCCGGGAAAATGGGGCAAAGTGAAACCTACAGTTGGCGGTAATGTAACCTACTGGATCCCAGCCACCATTAAACAACAACAAAGAAGAAGACGTCCCTTCTAGGAAATGGGAAAAAATGGCCTAGTTAATGAGTCCCCCAACTTCATACCAGTCTTCTGTTTGTTTTAATGCTTTTTATTTATTTATTTTTTAAAGTGCAGTCTTTATTCATCAAATAAACATTTCAGCACAGTGAAATTCTTTATTCTTTGCCTTCTTGTTAGCAGGCTGAGGTCAGAGTGCAGGGTCAGCCATTATACGGCGCCCCTTGAGAAGACAGGGCTAAGGGCCTTGCTCAAGGGCCCAACAGCGGCAAACTGGAGGGGCTGGGGCTCGAACCAACAGCCTTCCAATCAGTACAGTTCTATTCATTGTAAAGTGTCCTTGAGCTCTGGAAAGGCGCTATATAAATAAAAATTATTATTATTATTATTATTATTACCGCTGAGCATTAACACACTGAGCTTTCGTCCCTTGGTGATTCCATGTGAACGGCTCAATTTCAAATTCAGAGTGAACAACCTAATATGTAAAACGTTCTTATTCCCTACATGGTGCAATAAGAGGACAATAAAGACAGAAAAACAAATAGCAACATAACAACAAGCAAATACCCAAGTACTAAAATAATTTGAACTTATTATAGTCATCCATGTTTTGTTTTCAAATGCTTGTGCTTACCTGCTAGTTATTGAGCTAAGTGCTAAACTAAAGTCACAGTTTTATTGGAATCCAGCAAACAACACTGTCGAATACGTGATAATCAAATCAACTCATTCATGCACAGATTATTTTTATCCACAAAGATTTCCATATTGGGGCAGACCTCTACTGATCTGCTATCGAGTGGGTGGTTTTGTTTATGGTCTGGTGCCGATATGGCAGCAGTTTGACAGTAAACTAAAGATAGGAACACCCACTGGGGAATAAAGCGACGTGAGTCAAGAGGCTTTCCCTCCAGTTTAACCCTCACAATAACAATGAAATCAGTTTGCAACTTCGTACTGAATACACACTGCGAACTGGAATCTTCTGGTTTAGTTAACGTTGGTGTTGATGCTAATTATCCACAATGCAGAAAAAAACCTGACCGGTAAACTCTCTTAAATCAGGCCTGACACTCACAGGACTTGCTGACGCTGACGGGTTCATCCTGTGGCCACTGCTTTTCCGGTACCAGTTTGAGCTGGTCGAGAGCCGCACTGGGAGAATCGTCTCCCCCCAGGTCATCGCTCAGATCCACCAGCAGGTCTGAGGACATGACTGTCCTCTATAACAGCACACGCAGAGACCTGCCAATCACACACAATAACACACACAGACAGCACATAAAGATACATTTAGAGTTCACATTTGGTACTAAGTCCAAGTAAGACTTAAATTAGAAGTAATTTAATAGCCTTTTATAAGCATTTCATTTTAAGTATATATAGATTTAAATAGTTTAAGAAACACAGCAGTACTCATAAATAAATAAATAAATAAATAAATAAATAAATAAATACCCCACAAGAATGTGATAAATGTTCAGTCAGTTAAATCATAAATAAACAGCTTATGACTGAATGATTCAAAGAGCCATATTTTACTATTTCTTTTTAAGTTAATACAAATATCCCCTAAAGTGTAGTGTCTTGATGCTCCAGCTGAGATAAAACTGTATATTCCTTTACCAAACACACCACTTTAGTGTCTATGTAAATGAGGGGCTGCTAAGCCACACACACAAATGAACAGCGGAGCTGAGCAACAACCGGTTAGATCTTCTTATATGAGGTCACATTAGGAGGGAAAAATCTAAGATAACCACATAAGTTTAAGTCAGGGCCAACATAAAAATGAAAAGTGATAAAACCTTTAATAATAATTTTAAAAACAATGCATTATAATAGTGGGCAATTCACTTTTGCACAGATTTTAAGTATATTTAAAAGAGACAAAAACCCTTCATAATTGAACTTTATTAGCTGCAGATCCTAGCATGAGAAACATCTAAAATCTTAATGAATTTTATATGTATAATCCTGATGTACACTACCACTCAAACGTTTGGACACATCATATAACTCCATGGTCTTTCCTGTTCTTTATCTCATTCTACACTGTAAAACAAAGCTGAAGGCGTCCAAAATACACAATAATCTCCTTTGAACAGTTGATACTGAGATGTATCTGCTACTCAACAGCTCTAATCTGAGGTGCTGATTGTTAATTAGCGATTTCTGAGGTAACTGCTAACTAAATAAACTTCTCCTCTGCAGCAGAGGTAAGGTTTGGTCTTGTTTTTCTTGGAAGGTCTTCATGAGAGCCAGTTTCATCATTGTGCTTGATGGGTTTTACAAATGCACTTGACACAATACTGTTCTCACATGAACTATTCCAGAACAGCTGACCTAAAAAGTGACTGCTGTTGTTGTTGCTGCTGATACTTAATTACCTAATGCCAAAGGTGTTATTTCACTACTTAAAAATTTCAGGTATTGTCCTATAATGTAGAAAAAACATCCACTGGTACTGGTACTGTATTTTGTAAGATCAGATCTCTGGAACATCATACTGCATATACAGTATACAACATTATATGGAAATATCAACCGTAGTATTATAGAAAATGCGGACAATCAACAAAGCCATGACTGTGTGTGTGTGTAATATATTATATACATGTACATACACACAGATATATAAATAATATCTGCTTTTCTCCTGTTTAAGCCCCTGAGAACCAGACTAAGGACATGACCTTGGTTTCTGTATATGAAAACAAAACTATTCTGAAGCAGTTGGTACTTGATAGCTTAAACAAATGTGCAGCCTTCCTCTAAAACAAGTACATGTCTGATCTCTTCATCATCATCTGGTGTATTACGATTTAGATTTGCAAAAGTTCGACAGAAGGAAGTTTATACACTTCCAAAGAAGATGGTTAACAGACTGGTATTAACTGGTATTTCTATCATTACAAAGTCTACTATGGCAATACACACACACACACACACACACACACACACACACACACACACACACACACACACACATCGACACTGGGACAGGTGGTAAACAGCTGGCTCTTCACTCACCCACTAGTGCATAAAGCCTTTATTAAGCTTCTCCAAATCCACAAACAATAATGCTGCTGTTCAGAGCTCACTTCTGTCTCACATATGCGTGCACACATGCACACACACCCACACACACACTCTATATATACAGGATGACGAGTGGTAAAATCTTCGCTGAGTTGTTCTACCTTCAGTTAAGGTCTGCAGTGAAGAAACCACAAGGCCGCGTGTGAGGGTTTTATAACATCCTAACAGCTTCGATGTCGTGACTGTACGCTTCAGGGCTCTTTTAGAAGAAAGTGAAAAAAAAAGAAAAGAAAAGAAAAAAAACGACACACCCTACAGAAGAGAAAAAAATGTTTCTATGAACATGGTCGGCATAATGTAAATGAGTTACAAAAACCCATTTCTGGAAGTGCGTGGACGCGTGTGTACGTGTGTGTCTAGCTCTAAGCGCTTGCTAGATTCAGATACTGATCTGCTCCGACATTCGGCTTCTTTATATAACGTGACCGGGATGCGGGCGTGTGCGAGTGTGTTTGTGTGTGTATGTGTGTGTGCGCAGAAGTGGAGCATGACGACCATCGAGGCAGAAACAGCAGCTTCACACACGACACTTCACGTCTCGGTGTTAGAGGAGAACTGGCACAGATCGACGATCTATAATTGGTGCTTCACAGGCCACACAGATACGACTAGGACGTGAGAGACAAAATAGATTACATTGCCGTGTGCGAACACAAACCATTTTAAAGAACTACCTTGAGCTTCGCCATTTCCAGGTCGTTCATGTTTATGTTCAGCTCACACACGGGTATTTAACGCGTCATGATGAGACACGGGGGTTAAAGGAAAAATCACCCTGATGTGGATTACTCTTACGCTCATCTCAGCACATCCTTGTACACCATGACTTTTTAATTTGCGCAACAGCAACATCATTATCTAACAGCAGCTATAAACAGTAAGCTCATCTCTTGCGTTCTTCCTCTCTCGAGCTTGTCATGTTACCAAGAAATACGTGTAATGAAACAGTTATTCATTTATTATTAAGAGACCCGCTCACACTATTATGAGACACATTCAGATAGAAAAAAAAAAAGACACAAGAACACACAAGGCTGTTTTGACGTTTAAATGATCGAAAGACCAAATAATGTGATTATACACGCGTGGTCCTGAAGCTTCACATATTTTATAACAATAAAATGCGTAATCTTTTATTGCAATGCTACACTAAAGTATTCAAAACATTGAGGACGTCCCAGTTATTTCGATCCTTTCAATACCTGCACAGCCACTTTAGCATTCAGAAGCACAAAAAAAATGTAATTAATTAATTTAAAAGAAAAAAATACAAGTGAGGCACATCCCTGTCCTTCTCTCATGGACAACAGCACTCAACCAAGACGTCACATCATATTTAGAAGAGATTGGCATTCAGAGTTACACGTAGCCTTGCACCTCTTTCAGCGTGACTCAGAAGCACTGAGACGGCCATGAGCCATCGACTGCGAACATTTGCTTTCACGTTTTACAGAGAACAACATACGCTTGATATAGCAGCATACAGTGGAGAGTGAGAGCTGTAAGGGATAAGAAGTGGTAGTACTTTCCAAAAATATGACAAACAAAATGAGAAATAATAATTTTTTTAAAGATTTTATACTCACTAGTATTTAATAAAATAGAATAACACTACTTCCATGCTGTATTACGCCAAGCATCAGTGTATAACAACAAGAAGTCGTAAAAGTCTCTCTCTCTCTCTCTCTCTCTCTCTCTCTCTCTCTCTATATATATATATATATATATATATATATATAGCAAAATGTCTCTCAAAAGTGTGTTACTCACCATCCACACCCACAAATATCTAATCAGCCAATCACCCGGCTGCAACTCGATGCATTTAGACACGCACACGTAGTCAAGACAATGAGCTGAAAGTTCAAATCGAGCATGATTTACGTAGTTGTTTGTGCCAGACGATCACCCAACTCAGTGAGCAGCAGTGCTCCGGGCGAAAATGCCTTGTTGATGCCAGAGGCCAGAGAGAAAGGGCCAGACTGGGTCAAGCTGATAATAAGGCAACAGTAACTCAAATAACATCTCGTTATAACCGAGGTATGCTGAAGAGCAGGTCTGAATGCACGACACGTCAAAACTTGAAGCAGATGGGCTGAAGAAGCAGAAGACCACACCAGGTGCAACTCTCGTATATTTTAGATTCAATACACGTAGTGACATATTTCTTGCTCTTTTTGTCTTCATTTACATTATTACAGCTCATGAAAATGAAAAAATCATGAAAATTGCACTTTCAAATTTTCAAATATTTCTTAAGATCAATCAAAAAAGGGATTTACAATACAGAGGTCCTAAAACATTATGTTCATTATGTTCACTCACTATCATGGGCTTATAAAAAGCACAAATTACCGCATCATTGTGACATGGCATTGAGCCGATCAGCCTGTGCCACTTCAAATGCACTGTGCCGGGGGAGAGAAGCAGAACTTTGTGAAATCTTTCTCATGACTGGATCAGGAAGCTGCCAAGGCCGGACTAGACGTCCCACATGACCTTGTTGCCATATTTAAATAAATAAAAATAAATAAACAAATAAATGATATCGTTCAGGACTAAACGAGAAGTGGACGTCCTCGAACAACCACTGACATAAACCATACTGTTTATTTATTTTTTTTAGTCTGTATCCAGCGATTGTGTGAGAGAAAAAGATGTTTTCACATGAGCTCATTCAAAACCTATATAAATATACATACTGCATAATCCAAATGACTCCAGATGTGTTTACAAAGTAATGGCAATCATGTAGAAAATGTTCAGTACATGAATAGAGTTAAAAAACATTCATGTACCCTAGATTAGAGATTCACGTATCGCCACACTGACTGAAAATAAATTTTTAGAAACAATTTTTACATTTCTAATAGAGGTGAACCGGTCGATCGGCCAGTGACCAGAATCGGCTGGTTTTCAGTTCGGCTGGCCGTGACTATCTGACTATCAGCTGATCAGTCTCAGACATAAACAACTATGTACCGAGCACAGAAGCTTCCGGGTGGCGCAAGAGAAATGCATTTTTAAAGTGTAATCAAAAAATTTGAGGAGGTAAAATGTCCCGTTTCTTTATCATCCTACAGGTGGTACACTCTCAACTATACACACATCATCATCCTGTGTGGTAGGAGTCAATTATTTGCTAAGTTTGTTTAAAAATAATAATTACGGCCGATGACTGATACATATGCTGCTGCTCAGTAACAATGTAGCAATGTAGTTAAATGTTAAACTCTTGTATTTGAAGAGTAATAATTAATTTGAAGTATTTGCATTGTTTCAATGCTGCGCTTGGTTTTAAAGTAAGGAAACTGATGTTATAAGAAACGGGCTGCATTTAATTAATCATTAAGCTTTTTTTATGTTTTAATATTGTAACAACTTCAGGTTCAGGAGATCATTCCTACCATTTGCCATGGCACTGTACAATGACTCGGCTTTATATAGCAAATGATAATAGTAACTTATATATCCCGTACAGATGCCATTATTCATGGTCATTCTATTAAGTTACAATTACATTCTGCATTTTTTCCCTCTCTTACAACTGTGTGTAACCTGCTGCTGCTGTAACACAATAATTTCCTTTATGGGCTGAATAAAGTATTTCTATCTATCTATACTGGAGTATGATACTGGGACAACCCTGTGGCACAACCTGCTGTTTTTAGGGGGTTAACTGTGATTAATTTGGGAATTATCTGATAACTAAAATAGTACGTTATGTAAGTTATATGAAGATGTCAGACACTCACCAGTATGTTAGGTGTTATTGCACAGCTCAAGCATTGCTGAAGAAATGCCATCACTGTAATGCAGGCGCGAGCGCACACACACGCGCGCGCACTCCAACTGTATGTCAAACGAACTACCTGAACACTCACTCACTGAAACTCTCTGAAACTGTGTGTGTGTGTGTCAAATGAACTCCCTGAAAACACACATACGCACACAAATATGAACGCTGTTATTATCACCAGAGCACTAAAGCATTGTCACTAACAGCTCGGTGTGTTTATTATGAACAGGTCGTATTTTTCTGACGTCTGTTCCACGGGGGAAAACAACACACACTGTCCACATCCATGTTCACACACTGTTTGTTTACGTGGAATGCACAGTATGACCCTGAACTAAGACATGAGAAGACTTTCCCTGCCTCTGCTCAGACTCACAGAATCAACATAAACAGATTAACGCTAGCTAGCAACCTGTTTCGGTTTAACTGGCTGGGTATATGATATTCTACTCAACGATTTTTATCCTTCTTAAAGGGGAAAAAAAATGAGCATAAGTAATAATAGAAACCCGGACGAATGCTTTACCTGATGCTCGGAGATTTCACAGCTGTGCCAATTCAGCTATTCATCCAGCACTTCCGGTTAGAGCCTCCCAAGCCGTACTTCATAATAAAAGTCCTAAATTCAATAGACGAGTGTGGTTAAAATAAAATAAAATAATATAGAAAAAACATTAAATATTAAAAACTCAATTAAAGCATACGTGGCTTAGTTGTTAGCACTATCGCCTTTTACTTGCAGGATCGAGGGTTCGATTCCCACCTAATGTAATGGAGTTTCCCCATGCTTGGTGGGTTTCGTCCAAGTACTCCGGTTTCCTGCAACAGTCCAAAGACATGGACTCACTTACTCATGGCCTATGCTGGTTTACCCTGTATGTCAGGGGGCCTGGAGCCTATCCCAGGAGACTTAGGGCATAAGACAGGGTACGGCCTGGACAAGGAGTGCGCACACACTCAACTGCTCATTCACACACTACGGGCAGTTTGAAAAGAGCAATCAACCTAATCTTCCCATGTCTTTGGACTGCAGTTTGCACACAGGCTGAGAGGTGAAACCCAATCCCTGGAGGTGCAAGGTGACGGCGCTAACCACTACCACCATGCTACCAAAATAGCATTGGGCGGCGCAGTGGCGTACTGGTTATGACTGTGTCCTCGCACGTCAAAGGTTCGATTCCCGCCAAAGGTCATGTTTATGTGAATGTTCTCAGCGTGCTTGGTGGGTTTCCTCCGGTTCCTTCCACAGTTCAAAGACATGCGTATAAGACTAATTGGCGTTCCCAAATTGCTTGTAGTGTGTGTGCGCGTACGCAGCCTGCATTAACATTGGATTTAACATACCATATGCATTTAAGTAAAGTATGAATATAAAAACTTAAGTTGAGTTTACACAACAGTTTGCACTACCTCATTCAGCCTGCCTTTGTACACTGTGTGTCTTTTTTAACCCTTCATACACAAATATTGTAACTTGAGACTGAAGTCGCTCAATAGTTCTGAGCAATCTGTTTTTATAATTTAAATCCTTGTTGAAGTTGCATGGTAAAAAACAACAGTTAAAACCATAGACACATTATGTTTAATAGCGAAAGTAAGAGCATTTCCAAAGACACAATGTGCTGACACCTCACAGAATTGAGACTAAACAGCTGTGTAACCAGACGAGGACCACTTGGTACTGAGAAGAATCAGAAAGAAAGGCTTCAATTTGCTAGAGAGCATAAAGATTGGACTTTGGAGTGATGGAAAAAGGTCATGTGGTCTTATGAGTTCAGATTGACTATTACAGAGTTCGTCAGGTCTAGTCTCAGCCATGTAACATAAGGCAATAAAACGAAGTCAGCTGATGACCTGAATGTACTGAATGACGTCAACAGAGTTTTTCCTTCCCTGACTCAAATCCTGAAAGAGTGGTTCTGGGAGCGCGAGGAATAATTTTTACACATGAATTTGCTGCGACATTGTGACAACCTGCATTGCAACAAATCTGATTTTTATATAGTGGATCAATATATTGCTTGAAACAGAATAGTATACGATTATTATTATTAACGTGGTTATCATATATACATAATGGATATATATATATCATCCACCTGCATGAATTTTAAGAGATGGGAGAAAACCAGATAACCCTGAGGTAACTCGCACTGAAACAGACTCAGAGCACAGTAACCTGAGCTCGGGATGAAACCATAAACCCCAAGACTGAGGCGACATCACTACCCACTGCACCTCATTCAATTTACTTCTCATTTGTATGTTTATTTGCTTGCATTTAGTTAATAATAATTATTTATCTGCAATATTTGCAGTACAGTGTTCATAATACAATGATCACAAATACCGACACCACCAGGATAAACACTTTGACAATTATTACATTTTATTGGCAGATGAACACAACCTTAGAAATAGATCTGATTTTGGAGCTCTCATTATCATCATAAGAACATCAGTCATCGTCAGCACTGTCTGATTTCTCGATGATCTTCTTCATCCAGCGGCGCATACGGAACAAATGAGTGTAAAATCCATATTTCCCATCCCGATCGCAGCCCTCTCCCCATGACACGATACCAATCTGGTACCAGCGCTTATCTTCAGGATTCTGCAAAAGTTATGAGATTTCAGTGGGATTGTTATGAGACATGCAAATCTAAAAAAAAAACTTTTTGCAGACTCTGTGAATCAGAAAAAAAAAAAATAGAGAATATAGGCCTTTTCATACCTTCATGACAAAAGGTCCACCACTGTCTCCTTCACAAGAATCTCCTCTTTTATTATCGTCAGCGCTATAACCTAGTAAAATCATTGTATAAAGATTATTGCATTATTAAGATTTCAGGAGGTTGAACTGTAGGAGGATAGGAGTTGAGCTTGTGATCAGTATGGAGCTGCTCACCCGCACAGAACATGTTGTCCGTAATACGAATGGATGTGGATTTTCGGCAGATTTCTTGGTCCACTAGGGGCAAGTGGATCTGCTGCAGTTTTGCTGGAAGGTTTTGAGGGTTAGAAATCCAGGCCTCTCTCAGGTTCCCCCAGCCTGTCACACGACCCTTGAAGCCCACTGACATCAAACTGCACGCAAAAGGGAAGACCAAAGCTCTCATTTCCGTCATATTAACAACAATTTTTCCATTGCTGATTTTTATTAAATGAACAGAACTTGTCAAACAGAAATCCAATGAGGGGATCGTGTTCATGGAGGGAACAAAACAATGCAAGGTAAAAAGTGCCTCACTTGTTTACGACGTTCTTGGTGGGAAGGCAGATGGGGTGGATCACCTCGGTGAATGAGACAGGTTTCTTCATGTGCAGCAGAGCAATGTCTCTGTTCAGGTTCTCCTTCCAGTTGTACTTGGGATGGATGATGATCTCATCAATAGCCACAATCTTCTCTGTGCCTCGCTCATACCTAATATCACGGAGACGATAAAACAAGGAATCCATATAAATAAAAGAAAGGTTTTTCAATGATATCTTCATGTTTCATACATTGGAGGACCCGTAACCAATCTCAGAAAATGTTCTGTCTGTATGCTTGTCCAGACAGATTATGTCACAGGGTCTAGTTTTTTTAAAACTCATTTATGACTTTTTCCCTCGAGGTGGGCGTGGCACATCATCACTCAACAGAGCCAATCAGCACAATAGATTACCCTGTATACACAGAGTATGTGGAAGACACAGAAATGACCGTAATGCACCTAGAAGCCAGCAAAATCCTAAATATATACCAATAAACAGGACAAAAAGAAGGATGTACACTATGAAAACTGAACCTTGCAAACCTAAATGAAATCAAAATGTTGTGTAGAAGAGAAGTTATGACGCAGTTAGCAGCTTTGTGCCAGATTAAAATCGGACATTTTCACAGCGTACTGTACTGCGCATGCGTCAAACTGTGGGCGCGTCTTAAGTCAACCACTGGACAGAATTTAATGAAACTTTAGCAGTACTTAGACATGTGCCTGAAGTTTAACCTGAACCATAAGTGAAATCAAGCGTTAAGTAAAAGCGTTCTTATGAACAGTTATGTTCCAGATTTAATAATCTGCTTTAAAATAAGATACTTATAAGTGGTATCTTATTTTTTAATAGAAAAAATTTGCTCAATGTAAATAGATATTATTTAGAAAATATTTAGAAATTGAAATATTTTCACAGCTGAAGTGGTATAAATACATTTTAATGCGCTACCTTACTCTTTTTGCTTTTTTTCATTTTAAGCCTTTTCATGTTCTACATGGAGATTCATTGCAGGATTATGATTATTTAAGAAATCATACATCTAAGTAAACAAATGAAGTGCCTGGGTTCCCATTAAAGGGAAACATAATACAAAATAATGCAATCAATATAAAATATTAAAATAACCTGCTTATGCATCTTAAAACAGTAAATACAAATGGACAATGCCCTAATTCTAAGCACAAAATATGTCCTTGATGTTTATGTAGATTATGTACTGTTCGTCATGTTTATATCAGAAACTCAATACACTGTTAATAAAAGTTGAACGGCATTCAAATTACAAAGAGCTCACTTGGCCCGCTCATATTTTCCAAGTCGCACAAGAATGTCATCAATGGTGAAGTTCTTGCCCCACGGTGGGTAAAGAATGCAGTGTGCAGCAGTAAGGATCCACACGTCACTGATCAAACTGGCTCCGCACAGCAGCTCCTGAGGAGAACGCTTATACAGCATGACTTGCCTGTCAATCACACACAAAAATAATGCATCACAAGATTCTGCAAACCAAATCATCTTCGACCTTGCAGGAATGTGCGCTTTATATTGATAGCAATATCACAAAAGGAAGAGTTTTTTAGTTACCATGGTGCACTTCCTACTTCTGCGCTCTCCCCGTGTACTATTCTTTTTTCATAGGATTTGATGAGCTCGATTTCTGTTTTGTCATCTTTATGAACTTTCTCAAACAGGGGCCGCTCGCCACATTCTGACAGCAGTGAGGATATAAATAATAAGGACAGAGTTGAGAAGGTGAACTCATGAAAAGTCAAGAAAGATCAAATAAAATACTTCACATGCTTAAAATGACATAAATTAGTTTGGAAAGAATTTTAGTGGCAAAAAATAACACAATTTTATTCTACTGTGTGCGTGTATGTCTGTGTGTGTCTTTGGCCTCCATGGGATACTCATGGAAATCTATAAAAGGAGAGGAAGATAAGAGAAAATATGAGCGCTGTACTGAGTAATGTAATGCAAAAGTGATCATTACTTTTTTTTTTATTAATTGGCATAGTTCGTTCAGATTGCACAGTTTGATAGAGTAACCCTTCATCTGTACAAAGGAACATAGTCTCCATTACAAGAAGTGCATTTGCACCATCGTTGAACCCAACCTCTTTGAAAATCCTCTTTGTTTCAGCTGATGGTCTTCCACTGCACTGCACACTTAATAAGAGAAATGTGCACAGATGGATGAAGAAGGGGAAAAGAAGGGGTTTGAAGACACTGAAGACAAAGCACACAGTGTGAGACCATCAATTGCAACAAAAGAGATTTTCAAATGGGAGTTGGGTTCAACGATGGCGCAAATGCAGTGCTTGTGATGGTGACTACAGTATATTGGGTATACTGTATGCCTTAGAACAGAGGAAGAGTTACCCCACCAAATGCAATTTGAACCACTTATGGCAATTAATAATAATTTTTAAAAATTATGCCCACTTTCGCAGTACAGCCCCCATAGTAGTCACCTATGTCACCATGGACTTTGAGAATATGTAACAGCTTGTATACATTGGACCACATGTATACATTATAGCTACAGTGAGGAAAATAATCATTTGATCTCCTGTAGATTTTGTAAGTTTGCCTACTTACAAAGAAATTAAGGGTCTATCATTTTATCATAGGTTTATTTTAAAGGATAGAGACAGAATATCAATAAATAATCCAGAAAAAATACATTACATAAATGGTATAAATTGAGTTGCTTTTCAGTGAGTAAAGTAAGTATTTGATCTCCTAGCAACCGACAATAATTTTAGCTAAGAAGGTGCTCCTAACAACAACTTATGTGTATGAAATCCACCTTGTCCACAGAACCACCCTGGGCACAATCAACGAGTTGTAAAAGGATGTTAGGGACAAAACTGTAGACCTGCACAAGGCCGTAATGGGCTACAAGACAACCATCAAGAAGCCTGGCGAGAAGGAGACAACTGTTGGAGCAATTATTCACAAATGGAAGAAATACAAAATAACCATCAGTCGTCATCAGTCTGGAGCTCTATGCAAGATTTTACCTCATGGGGTAAGAACAATCAGGAGAAAAGTGAGGGAACAGCCCAGAACTACACAGGAGGAACTCATGAATGATCTCAAGGCAATTGGTACTCCAGTCACCAAACAAACCATTGGTAACACAACAAGCCCCCACAGCAAGGTCACCCTCCTCAAGAAGGCATATGTACAGGCCCGTCTGAAGTTTGCCAATAAACAGAAGGATTGGGAAAAAGTGCTGTGGTCAGGTGAGACCAAAATTGAGCTCTTTGGCATCAACTCGACTCGACGTTTTCGGAGAAAGAAAAATTATGACTATGACCCAAAGAATACCATCCTTACAGTCAAGCACAGAGGAGGAAACATCATGCTTTAGGGCTGTTCCTCTGCTAAAGGTACAGGCCAACTTTGAGCATTGAGGGGCCGATAGATGGGGCCACGTATTGTAAAATTTTGGATGAGAACCTCCTGAAGATGGGTCATGGATGGGTCTTCCAGCATGACCTTAAACATGCCGCCAAGGCAACAAAGAAGTGGCTCAAGAAAAAGCATAATAAAGTCAAGGACAGGCCTAGCCAGTCTCCAAACTTTAATCCTATATAACATTTATGAAGGGAGCAGAAACTTTGAGAAGTCACAGGCAAGAATCCTTAGAGATTTAGAGAAGATCTTTAAAGAATTGTGGCCGAAAATCCCTCCTGAGATGTGTGCAAACCTACAAGAAACATCTTACCTCTGTGCTTGCCAACAAGGGTTTCTCCACCAAGTCATGTTTTGCTTGGGGATCAAATATTACTTTTCTCATTGAAATGCAAACCAATTTATAACCTTTGCATCATCTGCTTTTTCTGGATTTTTGGTTGATATTCTGTCTCTATCCTTTACAATGAACAACAATTACAGATATTTCATTGCTTTGTAAGAGGGCAAACTTACAAAATATACAGGGGATCAAATAATTATTTTCTTCACTGTATAAAAGGCTGATGATTGACAGCCTCTTATCTCTTCAGCCATTCCCAAGAGCTTAGCATATGATCTGCTTCTTGTGCTAAGAGTCCCCAAGGACCTTCCACAAACCTATGGAAGTTGCAAAGCCCAAAGAGAGATTTCTTTAAGGTAATTCCGTTTATATAGATGGATTCAAATTGCTTAGAGGGATGCCACTCTAAATGTGAAGTCTTCATTGCTGCTACATAGACCTGTGATTCTCACCGCTTCTTCCAATTGGGAATAGATAGTTTAGAATTAGAACCCACCATTAAGTTCTAGAAAAAGCGTGATTTTTTGCAAATACTCCAAAATACTTCACATAGTGAATTAGGTTGTGGCATGTCTGTGGATAAGAGTGGAAGTACAAGTGCACTAGTTTTGCATCTCCAGATCTTACCCAACTCTCCCTGGCCAAAGCTGCGCGGATTAAAAAAAATGTCCCTTTGGGTTGCAACAGTTCTTTGTTGAAGACCACCTTCTTCTACCACCCCTTCCAGAGGAGCATCTGAAAGATAAACGTTCCTCTTTAATAATGCTGATTTACATTAAGGTCTACAGAATAATTAGTAAAAGACAAGCCGATCGTGAATACATTATAGTGCCATTTAACTCACCACACAGTTCCAAGTGACAGTAGTCTATGGTCATGTTTCCTGCCTTGATCACATAGCACCATGGTCCCTCCAGGTCTCCGTCTGGGTTCCTGCAGTAATTTTTCACCAGAAGAACCTCTCGGTTGAAATTCTTACTTTTAGCTTTTACTTTGGCATGGTTCCAATCCAGGCATGTGTGACCATGCATAGTCACCGAGAGCGTTCCAGTGTAGCTCTCCCCATTGCCCTGCAAACAGTTGGTTTGATGGTACTGCACAGTACTGTTTTTTACCGGGACAGAGGGTAATGTCTCACCTGTTAGGAGAGAAAACACAGACGAAAGAAATGGTGTCTAACCAGATTATCTGTAGGACAATTGTTGTTATCATGTCAGCATTATTATGTAAAAACAAAACAACAAAAAACATTTACATTTTATATTTACACCTGGGCATTTGGCAGACGCTCTTATCCAGAGCGACTTACAAAAAGTGCTTTGAAGTTTCCAGCATTGGTTAGATACTTACACTGGGTTACTAGGTTACTAACTAACTAAGGGGATTTTTTTGTATTAAATTTTTTAATGGGGTGGCGGTCGGGGTTCCTGTCCAAGTACTGAAGAAACTATTTCCAAAAATACATTGAAAATTACTAAATAACATTACAAAACAATTTTGCGTGACAATTAAAAAAAAAAGAAAGAAAGAAAAAAAAGAGAGTGTATTTCATGACAGATCTGTTTTTAGATAGAAAAAAAACAACTAATGTAGGCTCCTGGGTTTTTTCATGAAAATAGAAAGGAGCAAGTGTGATGCAATATACAGTACTATACTATACTATACTATAATACAATATATTATTATATAATATAAAAAAATCTATTTATACAGTACATCATTATAAATAAAGTCTGTGAATAATTCTACACATCAATTAACAAGAGATGGAGATTCAGTTACCTATCTGAGTTCTTTTCTTGTGACAATTCATGTGCACTGACTTGAAAATCAATATATATATTTTTTAAAATTAATTTATACAGTATATGTTTGCATCTGATGTGTTAAAATGTTAGGTACAGTAACATACTGTAAACTATTCACACATTGGCAGGCAGCTCAGCATCCTGTCTGGTTAAAGCAAATTCTTTGACAGGTTTATTTAAAATTGTAGCAAAACTGTAAAAAAAAGAAAAAAGAAAAAAAAAAGTAATGAATATCAAATTGTGGTACTGATACAATTCCCATACAAGTTAAATCAGCTCCTAGGTTTTTTTTTAGTATGAATTGATCATAGTTTTAGAGGACCAACACACACGTGTCCAGTTACAGGTTTTAATGATACCAGCCACCTTTAAACTCTCTTACAGGTATGTCAGTCATATCGGTTGTGATTTTTAACATGACAGGTGGGGACATCAGAGCCCCTTACACAGTGAATAAAGGTGGGTCACCATCAAAGTGCGACTTGCAGCAATTTCTGGTTTCCCAAATGTAATCATCAGAGTCAATGACTAACTCATCACTCTATATAAACCAATCAGAAAATCCTTCCTGGATTAGCCTAGATTAGCTCATTCAACATCTCCGTCCATGTCTATCGTTTCTCTAAATAGAAGCAGTGTGAATAGTATAGACCATACTGTATATTATAGGGGGATGTAAATTGTAAATCACCTCAATTAATGACGTTGTTATTATTATTATTATTATTATTATTATTATTTTTATTATTATTATTGAGAAGGACACAACACTCTTTTCTTTCTTTCAGTTTATTTATCAAATTTTAAATAGCAGTATTATAATTGTGTCCTTTAGTCTTGACATTTTTTGCTTTGCGTTTCCCAACGTCTCCCCTTTTTGCTATTCTCTCTGCCTTCGTTATCACTACTGCACTCATAAACGAATGTAAGAAACCATATTTTAATAAAAGCAAGTCATTTGCATTGCCTATTTAAGGATGTTTGTGAGAGATATTTTTCAGCCGTAACTGAGTAAGAGAGTGATGGCTCAGGCCGCTGTTGTTGATCTGAGAATCTGGGTTCAAGCCCCACCGCTGGTGGTTAGCACAGTGGGTTATTTTAAAAAAAAGAAAGAAAGAAATACAAAATAACAAAGCCTGGTTATAAAAGAAAAGAAAATAAATTAAAATAGGAGAGTTGAGTCAGAAGGTCATCTGGCATAAAACCTGGGCCAAGTTGTGTGCGGATCGAATAGGCCGCTGTGGTGACCCGTTGATATGAGCAGCCGAAAATAAACTTTTTGAGGTACTGTACCTGGGTGCGAGGAGAGAACTTTTCACCTGAACATACAGTATTCCCAAGACCACTGTGATATAAGCAGAATGAAGTATGTAATAGTGTGTATGCAACATTTTATAAATCAGATCTTTCTGTCATTGTTGGTGGTGGTGTGCACACATTCGTTATGCATATGTACACTTCTATTCAGGAATCCACACAAAGTATAATAAGTGAGGCCTGATGGCTTTCCAGGTTTCAGTGTTCAGTGCGGTGTTCTTAAATGCTTTAAGGTCCATACCACATTTCGGCACTGCGCATTTCTCCATCCTGACAGTGGGGTCACTGGTGTAACACCATGGTCCTGTGGGTCTCTTATCTGGATTTCGGCAGAAGTTCTCTGGCAGGTTCAGTGTTGTTGCATTGACCTCACTGGAAACACATGGCATTGTCAAATAGATGACCAACAGCAGAGTTTAAATATGGAATATAAAATTTGATTCATGTTTAAAACACAGATACAGTTTTAAAGTGCCACATCTCTCTGTATTAGTGTAACAGCCGAATCATTTAATATAATATAAATGAATACATACGTGATTTTGTGAGGAAAGTTGCTTTTCCAGAATTGGCATGACTTTCCAGATATAGTAACATTGATATTACCGTTGTAGTGTTCGCCAGTATCAACGTAGCAGAGACCTGTCAATCACATACAGTATAGGATTCAAACAAACAGCATTGCTCTAGTATCTGTATTGTAGACCTTGACCAAGGTATCACAGTTTATCTGTTTTCTATCATCTTATCTATCTATCATCACCAATTTTATTTATGACTATATAGTATATAATATACTATTCATTGTATCCTTAATACATTTTACATTATTAACCCTTACCTTTATGATCTATACAAGTTCGAAGTCCTCTGACAGTATCCACATTGCGCTTTACTGTGGTGCCCGAACAAGCTGTGGGGCGTCAGAAACATACAGCACGTTGATCAATACACAAAAGGTAAACAAAATATAAAAGAAAATATTATTTCATTTCATAAGCATATGAAATACATAAAACTGGATGGCAAAACAATGTTGTCCTTATGTCTCTAAAATATGATTTCATCTTCAAAACAGACAAGTTGCCACTATCCCTAGTCCGTACTGGTAGGGTACCTGGGTGTTTAACTAGACAATAGGCTCGGATAGACTCTCCCTACAGTCCCTTAATATACTGTATGCAATATAATGGTCCATCTTTATCGCTTCGGTTTGTTGGATTCCAGGCATCAGAGCAAAGGACCCCAGATACTGAACAAACTCATTAAAAAGGTTGGGTCTGTCGATGACCATAAGGTTCTTATCTTGGACAGACAGAATGCTTGCAAAACTGCTGCCAGTTATGGATAATGCCTCTCACCCTCTCCATAAAACAACTGACAAGCTCAAGAGTACTGTAGTGTCAGTAACAGACTCATTCATCTCCGATGTTTAGGGGAACGACATACAGTTGGAAATCGTTGGAAATCGTTCCTACCTACCTGACTCTATAACTCATCTGCTCATGTCAGACCTGTGAACTAATACATTTATACACTGCTGGGCCAATAAAAGTTGCACACATTAAGATTTCCATTAGACACCTTTAGTTTTGATTAGAGCACACAATGTGGTATCCATTTAAGTGTGAAAATGGTCCCAGGTCCATGCTTTCACATTTTGAGTCATGGAATATGCCAGTGCCATCAGGCAAGAAAAACTCCACTATTGTGATAAACTGGTTATTCAGTACATTCAGGTCATCAGCTGATTTTTATTGCCACATTTTTAAACCTAAACCTGAACAACTGAAGCGACCCCAGATCATCACACTGCCTCCAGATGTGTAGAGTGAGCACTATAGATGATCGCTCCATGAGCTTTTTCCCTTCATACCCTGATGCACCCATCGCCCTGGAATCTGGCCAGTCTGAACTCATCAGCCCACATGACCCTTTCCATCGCTCCAAAGTCCAATCTTTCTGCTCCCTAGTAAATTGAAGCTTTTTCATGATTAGTCTCTCTAACAAGTGGATTTCTTATGGCCACACAGCTGTTTAGCGTTTAAATGATCTCCATTTTTTCTTCATTATCCTGCCAGTTTTGATCATGTTGAAGGTTCTTAACCCAGTTCCAGTAACTTCACATATCCTTAGTTGTTTTCATTGCTTGATGCAGCCCAATAATGTGACCTTTCTAAAATGGCTTTTTGGCCAGACAGTGAATATAGTTTGTACATAATTTTTATGTGCTAATATGTATTTATATTTAATATATTTAAATTTACTTTAGATGATATACCTAAGTAATTATTAATAATAATAATAATAATTTCACAACTGATAGTAGATCATTAAGCTATCTCATACCATCTCATCATCATCATCATCATCATCATCATCTCATCTTAACCATACCAAACCAGCATTAAGCTGAAGTTAACATGGGATTCTGGGTTGAGTAAGCTTTCAACTGCTACCATCCGAATCATTTCTTTATTCTGTACATCCTAGAATTTTCTGATTGGTTAATATTTTGACAAATGTTGGTAATGCTTGTTTTTTTTTTTTTTTTTACTTATAATGCCAATAATACATGCAAATTAGCTAGACAAAAACTCTTTTTAAGCGTCATAAATAAATAAATAAATAAATAAGTAAACAGAAATCCAAATCCAATTTAATGAGCTATGATGCAGAAAAAATGATTTCCTTTCTTAAGTATAATTGTTTTGAAAAATCTAATATGAATATAGTAATGAGTTACCTAATAGTTTAAAATTAGTGACTGAGAAACAGTTACGGAAAGATAAGATGCTAAGATGCTGTCTAGCCGGTTCTGATTTCCCCCCATTTTCATTTAGAAAAGCATTCAAATCTTTAACGTTGGACAGTATATTACACTTTTTACGGTATACGAAGCAATTTAGTGTGTTTTCAAGGCTAATACCTGGGTATAGATGAAACCGCAAACATGCATGTCAAAACTAGGACTGATTTAGTAATCACTCAGGAAAAAACAAAGCTGGTGAAGGTTTGAACTTTGCTCCTGGTTCAATATCACATATTTACACAAAATGTGATCTCTGCTGACTCCTGTTTTGTATAGTCTTACCTAAGTATGTGTCCCAAAATGTATTCTGCAAGACAAAGAAAAGAAAGAATGACTTGGAGTATAATGTCAAATCCTTCACTGCAAGAAGCTATGATGATGTTACATTAAATACTTATATACATACAATAATGTATAAGACAGAAGAGATTTTTTACATCTGTGGACCCTGAATACATGCAAAGTGTTACGTTTAGACGGAACAGCACTTTCAGTATACAGTAATTGTTTGATACCACGGCTGTGCTTACGGTTTTATCATCGGCCTCAAACACCTCTCGAGCCTCCTCATGGTCACAGATCTCCTCCATACACTCTCTCTCCAGATTTCCTCTTTTTAACTCCTCAAAGGGTGAGTTCGCCCTCTTCGCTCGGATAACCTGAAAGGCCTCCTTCTCGTCGATAAAAACTGCCAAAAATATGACACAAAGACAAGACAGTATAGTCTTTAACACTACTCAATGAAGTAACACTACTCAATACACACTAGTATTTTCACCTTAAACACACGTCACCATTTCATATAAAAATATCCATTAATTTGGCCATACCATCATAGCAGATTATAAGCTGGAAGACTTGACCGAGAAGAAGTATAACAAGGAGAGGTGCTGGTACTGCTCCCATTCTTCACAACTGATGAAGGCTGCAATCCTGAATAAAAGCCCAGAAACATCACACAGAGCTGGAACACTGATAACAAGCCCCAGGAATCCTCCTCCTGCTGCTCGAGTTAATATTGAACCACAGGAGTTCAAATAGAACAAAGATTATGTTGGACGATGGAGGCGAGACTGGAAACATCTGCTCGAGCTCATATCACTCGAAGCAGTGATTCACAGTGTCGAGAACAGTGTTCCAGGACAGTTTTGGTACACATTGTGAGATATGAATCATATACAGGGTCAGTTATTATTTTGATAATGAAACGTCACATTATGTAAGAACATTATTAGAGTGCAGAAGTGCAGTTTAAATTCAGGGCGCTATATTTGTTTGTATTAGTTTTTACATTTACAGTATCAGCAGTCTTAGTTATTAGTTACTAAAGCTATTAATATTCCTGTAAGACATTCTCCAAATTGAAGTTTATTTGGGCTTCAATTTAAAATGCTGGACTTTCATTAAACGGGTGCAGGATTATGGGATCATGACACTGAGAATAATTCATTTAATAAATTTAAACAGTTGAAATTTCTATTCATCTATATATAAAATGAATTATGTTCAAATAGATCCAAATCTTACGGCAAAATCAATTGACACATTTAGCAAAGTTGCTAAACCGCTTAGCGGTTAGCACTGTCGCCTTGCACCTCCGGGTTCGATTCCTCTGGTGTTTCCTGATTTGCCTCGGCATCTGTGTATATGGAGTTTGCATGTTCTCCTCATGCATGGTGGATTTCCTCCGGGTACTCCGGTTTCCTCCCACACTACAAAGACATGCAGATTAAGCTAATCCCTTAAAGAAGAATACAAACATTCTGCACACACACACACACACACACACACACACAAAAAAAAATACAAAAATTACTTTCTTCCACCCTTGAGCCTCAGTATGTAAATCCTCAGTGTGTACTGTTTGATAGTCGGTGTCTAAATGGGAAAAGTGTATTTATTTAGTACCATACTGGATACTGATCTTGATGTTGGGAAAAAATCTCTATTACATGTCATTGTATTTTATTTGAATGAAGATGATAAAAATACAACAAAAAAAAAACATTTTCAAACATTCACATTCAGGTACAAATATAATTTTTATGAGATTTTTATGCAGCCTCACTGGAACCCCTTCTACACCTTTTAATACACAATCGTGATAAAAAAAATACATTAAAAAAAGACAAAGAATGAAAAACACCCCCCAGTAATTTGGTACTAGATAAAACACTAATAATCCTTCTTGCAAAGTCATTTTCCCGCAGAGATTTGTTTTGTACACTGTGCTCAGTTCTGGCACAAACAGTGATGACACAAGGTTCAGTGTACAGATGAGTCAATATTTACTAACGTCTTTAACTCGACTGCTGCCATTTCAGAATGAAATGTACTTGCAGATCAGTAAGAAAGCTCAACATATTCAGTCATCAATTCCTGTCTCTATTTCCACGGTCTCTGCCACCGAGTTTAGTTCATCAATGACGATGTTACTGTTCTCAGCCTGCTCTTCCACAGCAGTATACTTAATATTCTTGTCCTGGTTCTCCACTGGTATACACTTAGCATTAGCGTCCTGCTCATGTAAAAGAATACACTCGGTATTAGGATCCTGCCCTTGAACCAGAATGCACTTGGACCCATCAGTGGACATAACAATTTCTATAACATTGTGACCGAGTTCCAAATGTTCTAACCCTTCCTCAGTTTCTTCGGGGTGAGGTGTCATCCCGGTGTCCTGCAGAGTGTGAACAAAAAACAGAGTTTGCTCCTTTTTCGGCGTCTCTTTCTGGTTTGATCTTTGAGGTCGCCCCCTAGTTGGCATCGTGTGCCCGGCCTCCGACTGATCTGCGTGTACTCTCAGGTGGCGCTGTAGACTTTGCATTAACGTATACCTGCTTCCGCAAATCTCACACTTGTGCGGCTTTTCTTCCAGGTGTGACTTCATGTGCCTGCGGAGCTTGGTCGCCATTGTGTACCCTTTTCCACAATCCTGGCATTTATAGGGCCTGTCGCCCGTATGCAGACGCTCATGTGCCCGCAGTGTATGTGGGTCGCGCAACGCCTTACCGCAAACCGGGCAGAGGTATGCCTCGCCTGTGTGGATAATCAGATGGCGTTTCAGCTCGGGTGCCTGTGAGAAACGGAGCTCACAGTGCGGGCACCTGAAGGGCTTTTCGCCCGTATGGAGGCGTAGGTGCCCTTGCAGGTTAGAACCCTGCCGGAAGCACTTGTCACAGTGCGGGCATGCGTACGGCCGCTCGCCTGTGTGCAAACGCATGTGGGCCCTAAGAGAGTTATGGTTGGCGAGTTCTTTGTTGCATTCTGTGCATTTGATCCTGGGAAGTATTCTGGTCTCATGGACCCGCTTGTGGGCACGCAGAGAAGGTCGGCGTGCAAAAGCCTTGCCACAGACATCACACACAAACGGTTTCTCACCCGTGTGTAGGACTTGGTGCTCTTTGAGGTCACGTTTCAGACCATAGCTCTTTTCACAATGCTGACACTTGTAAGGTCGTTGTCCATTGTGCACTGTGAGTAAGTGGGCCTGATAACTCTCCTTGGAACTGTAGCGCTTTCCACACTCTGTACAAGCATATGGCTTCAACTCGGAGTGTGTGAGCTTGTGCTTCTTTAAGTGACACAGCTGGAAGAAACCCTTTTCACACTCATCACACTTGTACTTACGCTCTCGCGGATTCTTATTGTCTTGAGAAAGCTCTTTCATGTATCCTTCCTCGGGCTTATTATCCGCTCTTGCGTTTTGCTTATGGACCGAGATTTCCTTGCTTTCTCGTCCTTTTTCGGTTGCAGTCTGTTTAAGCAGAGAGTTTTTCGTAAAATAAGGAGCAGTTCTACACCTTTGTCCTTGTGATTGTTTGATTAAACGGCTGCCTAGTGAGTGCACTATGCGGGGTTTCATTGCAAGACGACAGCTGGCTCTCACAGCCGCTCCTAGCTGCTCAGGTGGTCCCGCTAGCTCCAGTGCCGTGGCTCCAGTAAGTGTCTCAGTAGCACAGGTATCAATCACTTCGTTTTCATGACCGTCTCTGCTTTCTAGTATGTTCCATTCTGTACTGGTGACCGGATGTTTATCCTTCAGCTGTTCTGCTGTAAGACACATAAATGCCATATTTTAAAAGGACACCAAATGTACAGCAGTGCTCTTCAGGTCCTGTCATTTTCTGTGTTACTCAAGAGCTTGATAATTAATTAGAATGTATGTTGCAAGGAGGCGATGTCATCACAGAAGGAGCTAGTAACAATAGCTGCTCTACAGTACGGGTCAAAAGTTCAGATATAAGTTTAGATTTTTTTTTCCTACATTCTAGAACAACACTGGAGATTTCCAAACTATGAAATAACATATATACCATTAGGTCATAAATGTAATAACAGTCCGTTGTTATTTTAAGATAAGAGGATCTTATAGTTCTAGAATAGTTCTTCTAAGAACATTATTGCTAAGTGCATTTGCAAAACCCATCAAGTTTACATCAAGTGTGAGATGCGATCTGATTGGACATAGTAACTCTGTTTCATCTCATTAGACCTAGTGAGTGTCGGGATCTTGTGCATTATTGAAAATGAGTGACATGATAGACTTATAGAGAATCTGACGGGGACGTTGGTAGGTCGTTGCATGAACTTGATAAATGATAAATGCACATTTTCCCATTTGGTTCCTGTTTCCTGCTGCGTTCTTCAACATTTTTAGGATGCAGTGGGAACTTTATGTTCTTCGTTAGAGGGCAATACTTTTGCCCACCACTGTAAATGTTAAGCCACGATTCATTTATTCATAATTTGCTTCCAAAGAGCCACATCTTCTTATTTTATATCTTATGTAGTCTTGAGGAGCAGTTCCCCAGGCTTCCTGAAGGACTTTTTGGCTACAACTCTCATTTGTAGTCCAGTTTCCATGGAATGTTTTTATACTGACCTATAAATAATTTAATCATTAAAAAAAAAAAAAAAAACATCTTACTTTAGGCATGAACCAATGAGAAATGCAGAATTTTGACAACAGACGAGAGGGGAAATGAGGTTGCTGCTTAAGTTGCTACTTAAACAACCAATTTATAAAGTGTGTGTTTAGACACTTTGCAGCTTGTCGCAGTAAATCGTTTGTTCCCATTTCTATAATTTTAGAGAAGCAGCTCGAGACTTTTGCCATATACTGGTTAATTAGCATGTATCTACATACCTTCCTCCTGGGAGCTCTGCTTTCCATAACCAGGCTTCTGTGACTCATCCTCTTTTTCCCTCTGTGGTGTTTCCTGTTTGCTGAGTTCTTCTGTTGCAGCCACTGCCTTATTCTTCACAGGTTCATTCAGAATTGTCTGAACTTCTGGCCAGACCAGGAGCTCTGTTCCCTGACTGATGTCCTTACAGATCCTGAAACATGGCTTTCCATCCATCTCATCCACAATGACGTTCCTTTGATCTTCACTCAGAGCACTGCAAGCAAACCTGGAAATGCAGATAATTATGAGACTCTAGGGGGGGAAAGATGAAACCCTGTACAACTACTACATCAAAAAGTATCTTCATCTGATCTGAGTTTGTTCACAAACACATGGCACATATCCACGTTCTTTAATTTAGTCCATGGGATCCAGTTCAAATGTCTCTCTTGTTACAGGAGCAGTTATATCAGTCTTTCTGATCAAAAGTAATCAAACGCTAATATCATACCTCATCCAGTAGGTTCTGTCTGAAATTTCTCCTTCAGCTCCTTTCAGGCATCTGCTCACTTCAACTGTCTGACACATTGCAAAACCAATCAAAGTTTTACTTTTCAATTCCTATAAAAATTTTAAGGCACTACAACAGAAGATAACACATTATAATGACATACCTTGTCATTTTCTGGTACTTTATCTGGATCCTCCAGCCCCAAAAGTGTTCCAGTCTTCAAGGGCCATCCGACACACCATAACCCCATTTGCCCATCTTTAGCTAATGAGGGCCCTAAAGTCAGTCCACGGGGCACCAACTTCAGCACACCTAGGAAAGATTCTTTCACACACTCCAGCATGCCACCATTTTGAGTGGATGTAGCCACTAATGGAAGGGGGAAAATAAAACATCATAAATATACTGTTTAAGATGAGGACCGAAGCAGATTTTATTACATTTTGAACTTGGGCACTGAGACACATCAGACGTTATAGCTCAAATGATTCAATCCCGAGCCACCCAGTCAGAACATGACTTAAAATGTGAGTGAGTACTAAATAATCCAGAGTCCACTATTTCACAACATTTTAATATTTATACTTTAGTATACGAGACATTGCATGTGGTACTGTAGGTAGTACGGATGTGATTCACCAGTAACCTCACTACACAATATTATCACAATACCTCTGTGCCGATTTGATTAAAATTGCCATTTTAAGTATCACTATTTTATAAAAATCCTGATTGGATATTCCATTTTTCCTTAATTTTGTTTCAATTTTCAACATGTAAAAACAGTTTAATGAGTAATTGAATGCAGCCTATTCCTCATATTATTATAAATATTTAAATCCATTGTGCCTTAAGAGCCTAGTGTTTGCATCGAAAGAAATGTTATGTGCCCGTGAACCTCAATGTGGTATAAATATGTGGCAAGAATAAGTTGAAATATATGGTAGTTGCATATCAACGATGATCGTGCCCAAGCACCGGTCTCATCGCCGCCTGGGTGCACCAGAAAGACAGTGGGCACATGCATTGAAAGGGGAAATGTGTCATCATGTGACGTGACAGTAGCTCATACTGTTAAGTCGCAAGCGTCCCTCACCGACTATAACACCAGGCAGCAGCATCACCAGTTTTTATATAACTAAGGAAGTTATTAGCTGCATTTCGTCATACGTTTAAGACCTTGCCACAGCTGAACACCTCGAGATATCAAAAATCCCTTCGCAATTTTGCACACTCGATTTCTTGAGATCATGTCGCCCCGGTTTGGTGACAATCATATAAATCCCCTAGTAAGAGTACATCAAAATACATTGGGTGCATTTTGAAAACCACCCAAAATAACAAACTTCCTGTTGATTAGAACTCCGGCATCCTAATGGCCTCAGATTGCAACCGGTGTGCTGATTTTCATGAAACCTTACTGTGCCTTACTCATAACATTTTAACCATGTTAAGAGAATAATCCTTAGAACAAGTATTGCAGAAGTCATGAAGACTAAATGTGGTCTGCTCAAAACTAAGTACACCTGCAACTGAGTTAGTGCACATGTACACACGATTAGTGTCAAAAGTGCAGTCTTCTTTTAATTCAGACAGCCAAGAAATGAATAACAAGTTGTTTATTATAATTAATATTAATTTACAACAATTATTAAAAACATGAATAATGCTACACTGCTTTAGGGTTTTGTGATAGTTAGTACTGAAGAATATAGATATACAGTTAGCTAACATAATTCATAATAATAATAATATGTTAAATGGCTGTGTAGAAAGTGTGTTCCCCTAGTAAACTGATTTTTTTATTTTGGACAGGCTTTAATATCAATTCAGGATTATTTATCTTCAATATATTGGTACTGAAGGATAAATTTTTTGGAAAGGAGTTGCATTCTATTCTTGACTAGCAGACAGCTTGCTAGCTAACAACACTGAATATTAAACCTGGACAGTTTGTCTATTATGATTTTAATTAATATAGTTTTTGTTTTCACTAACTTAGGGATAGTTTTCCTTTTCGCGTTGGCCACTCGAGTGTTTTTCTTCCGTCTGCCGAAACTCCGAGAAAATCACAACGATCCAACCAACAATCGCTCCACAACCCGGAAGCCAAGTGTGCGTGACTGGTGTTACCGTTTAACTCGTCCCCCTTGAAACACGTTCATCAAACAATGGCGCTTAGTAGAAATACCGTATAGATCTTATGCAGACTAGGTTGTTCGCTTACATTAGCGCAGATGGTCGAGCAGCGCCGCCATATTGGATGGTGCTACTTTCCACCTCAGCCATTGCTAAACACACAAAGACTGGGAAAAAAATATGCACAGGAAAATCATACTTCTAGTATGCACTCCTTTGTTGTCTTTCAGCTGCTCCCACTGAGGGGTTGCCACAGCAGACCATCCAATCTGCACATAACAAAAGCCCTTCCTAACAAAAACCTTCCCTTTCATCCAGCCTTGGGACCGGCACTGCACCCCCTGGCTTGGTTTTGGGCACTGAGTGGGGATTGAACCCAGACAAACCTACCACTGAGCCACCAATGGCCTTGCACTCCTTTGTAGTACTAATCAATAATCCAATCTTTAGTTACGCACACGCAATGTGATATTATTTGTAGCCTAAAGAAATAGCCAAGAACTGGTTCAGCTTTAAAAAGACTGACATCCCACCCTGTAACAGTTAATTTTAGGGAGATCCCCCTGCCACCAAAAGTAATAAAAATAAATAAATAAAAACTAATCCTGTATAGCTATAAATATATACGAAACACTGATAGAAATGAGCCCTCAGAGATGTGACCATCCAAGACTTATTTTTTCCTGGAGAGGCATGATGTCTGGATGGGTACATGGATGGTACCACCATCACTGATAACCCTAAATTTCTGTATAATACCTCTGTAAATATTCCCTGTACATTCATTTGTATAGTCTGCACATAGACTGTATACTAATATATGCATATTCATATATGTATATATGTGTGTATAGGGATACTCTCTGCATTTCCATCCAGCTGTTAAGTTACGCATATTTATTCATATACTGTATACTATATACTAATATACTATTGCACATACTGTAAATTAACCTATATATATATATTAACCTATATATATAATATATATATTTCTGTATATCTTTATTCCACATATTTATATTTAGACATATCTGTAAATTTACAAATGTTTTGTACATTAATTTATCCATTTCTGCTCACGTTGCAGTGTATATTCATATACTGTATATATTTTTTTTCTTCTGTAAATCCAATTTATACATTTCCTCTATTTCTATCCTGTATATATATATATATATATATATATATATATATATATATATATATATATATATATATATATGTTTATATTGCACTTTTTATTTTAAGTCTTATAATGCCAACTGCATTTCGTAACTATGTGCAATGACAATAAAGTTGAATCTGATTCTGAATCTGTATCTTATGGCCCTTAACTGTACTAATCACATGTGTTTACATACTCGCTTTGTGCTCTATGATTGACTGGCCTGTGTTAATCTGACCAATCACAGAAGGGACCACATTCTTGTATATTCCTGTAAAAATTTAACTGAAACAAATATATGAATTCTTCACTTGTGCATAGTATTGATGTATATGCGTCTGGGGTGGTCTTATTCCAAGTAAAATTTTTCTACCGTATTAAATAAGAATCTTTAAGAAAAATAAGATAAAATAGAAAAAAATGTAGAATAAAAACTATTTTTTGTGATCATCTGTAAGAGTGAAGAAATACATTGATCTCTCTGATGAAAGTGCTTTGTGTATGGCCAGTCTATTACACATTCACACCGTGGATATCTTATACAGAGTACATTGTGCATACCTACGTACTTATTGAAGGAGAATATTTAAAAAAGATAAAACTGTATCTCAAACCCGAAAGCTATTGATTAAAGGAACAACACGACAGCTGCAAAGAGCTGTGTACTTAAAGCAGTCTTTTTCCCGCCTGCATTTTCTCACACAATCTGTATGTATTTATGGAAATGTATTCTTGTCCAGAAATCTGAAATCTGAACAATTTGTATAGTACAAACTAACTAACAGCAGGTGTCCTGACTGGAGACTGATGCCCTTAATGTCCAAAATGTCTTATTCACTACCCCTACACTCTACCCCTCCATTATAAAGTACTGTATAAGGAGTTTTTTTAAAGCCAGATTGAAATGATTAGTTTAAAAAAAAAAAAAAAAATTTTATTCTTTGCAATCAGATTTTGCAATCAGATTTAAAACAGCTGAGCTACGGCTGTGGGAAAATCAGACTTATTCAGTTTCTATGGGGGCAAAAAAATCCTCTGAATTGTAAGAAAGCTGTCAGTACACGTATTTAGAAAAGTATCCTACAGTCCAACTCCTCCATTCATGCAACCCACATTAAAATAAATAAATAAATAAAATAATAATAGTGCTAGTAGTAGTAGTACGGGGGCCCAAAAGCTCACTCAATCATCATCTATATTGCCTAATCCTGTATTCAGAGTCACGTGAGGCCTGGAGCCTATCCCAGGAGACTTAGGGCACAAGGCGGGGCACACCCTGGACAGGGTGCCAATCAATCGTAGGGCACACACACATACACACTACGCCCAATTTAAGAATGCCAATTAACCTAACCTACATGTCTTTGAACTGTAGGAGATAACCGGAGTACCCGGAGGAAACCCACCAAGCACTGGGAGAACAAGCAAACTCCATGCACACAGATACAGGAATCGAACCTGGACCCCGGAGGTGTAAGGCGACAGTGCTAACCTCTACACCACCGTGCCACCTGGCCGAAAAGCAAATAAACTAAATCAATTCCTAGAGAAATTCTGAGGTAGAGTCTGAAAGACTAAGCAGCAATTTTCCTGAGCAAAACACTGAAAAGGGATGCAAAGTTTTGTGTTCCTGGTCATAACCACCTGGGAGTTATAGAGGGTTAAGGCTCCAGAGGCACAAAGCTGATGGTGTTCGCCCAGGTTGAGGCATCATGTTTGGTTGCAAAGTTTGCTGGTCATGGTTTAAACTGCCTGGCAGATGCAGTATTGAGTTTTAAATATTTTGCCCCTTGGTGGCGCTAGAGAGGCACAGGAGCAGTGACATTCTCTCCAGGCCGTAAAACTGCAAAGTTTGGTGGCCATGGGTTTGGTGGTCTAAGCGTTATGGTGATTTAAATGATTTGTCCCTTGGGGGCGCTAGAGAGTCAGTGTTCTTCCAAGGTCAAGGAGTCATTATTGGCTGCAAAGTTTAGTGGTCTTGGGTTTAACTTTTTAGGAGATATGGAACTTTAAAATAAAGACCCTAGGTGTAAACCTTCCAAAAGTAATAGGACGATTATTTATTGTCTATGAAAAATGTCCTTGGAAAAATGGGAATTTAGGGAAAACCTGGGTCTGATTCCTTAGAAAAGTAAAAGTACATGTCAAACTGGGACTATTATGATTGGCCTACGAAGACCCAACTTTTTGCTGAAATAAATGGGATATCATAATAATAATAATAATAATAATAAGTAGAAGAAGAAAATTGCAATAATAGTAGTAGGGGCACCTTCAGGCATCCCTACTAATAGGCATATTAAACCAATAATTGGTCCAATTAATGCAGCCCTGTATGCTTGTTAATTTAACCAATTCACCATTCGTATGGACCTCAGCCATATGGGGAGGTGGCAGGAGCTCCTGGGCGTGGCTCGACACTGAGCTCACAAAAAGTGAATTGGTTCAAACCAAAATTGTGTCAAAACTGACCAAAATATGAGCTCTCTAATTAGCTGCAACTAAAAGATCTACCACCAGGTGAGGCCAAATGCTGACATTTGTTTTACTGTGCAGAAAAATGCATCTTGTTTTTCACATTTCATATAATGGGTGATTACAGTAAGACAAACTATTGGGATTTATTGGTCACTTCTTTCATGATAAAACAACAGCATCAACAATGAGAAACTCTAATTCTCTTATAAAGTGCATAGCCTAATTTACTCGGAGACAGGGGTGCCGTAAGGGATGGACAGGGACAAGTAAGGTTAGCTTCATCATGGATGGGGGACCAGTATATTACTATTAGGTTTTCAAGGGGCCCAGAAATACTAGTGGGAACTCTGTCATCTCTTCATCCTGAATTAGACATCAGCATCCTGGTCACATTCAAATACCTTACTTTTCTTGAATAAACTCAAGAATGTAACTGCAAATACATTCACTGGCCACTTCATTGGGTACTACTCCCAGCCTGGACCCCCTTTTGCCTTCAGATTTGCCTTAATTCTTTGTGGCATAGGTTTGACATGGTCCTGGAAACATTCTTTAAACATTGCTGACAGTTGCCACGCTTTAATTTTGTTTACACTAAATTTTTACCGCTGTGGTGACCCCTTGACGTGAGCAACCAAAAGACTAACAGCAACAAATGGCACTATATAAAATTATGTTTGATATTTTAAAATGTATTGTGCACTTGCCATGTATGCAAACACACATGCACATGTGAGCACTCACAGGTATTATCCTCTCTAAAAAGACTTTTCCTTGTACTGCACTATGCACACGTGGACAAAATTATTGGTACCCTTCAGCCAATGAAAGTAAAACTCACAATAGTCACAGAAATAACTTTAATCTGACAAAAGTAATAATAAATAAGAATTCTATGAATGTTAACCAATGAAAGTCAGACATTGCTTTTCAACCATGCTTCAACAGAATTATAAAAAAAAATAAACTCATGGAACAGGCCTGGACAAAAATGATGGTACCCCTAATTTAATAGTTTGTTGTACAACCTTTTGAGGCAATCACTGCAATCAAACGATTCCTGTAACTGTCAATGAGACTTCTGCACCTCTCTGCAGGTATTTTGGCCCACTCCTCATGAGCAAGCTGCTCCAGTTGTTTCCGGTTTGAAGGGTGCCTTTTCCAGACAGCATGTTTCAGCTCCTTCCAAAGATGCTCAATAGGATTGAGGTCAGGGCTCATAGAAGGCCACTTTAGAATAGTCCAATGTTTTCCTCTTAGCCGTTCTTGGGTGTTTTTAGCTGTGTGTTTTGGGTCATTGTCCTGTTGCAAGACCCATGACCTGCGACTGAGCCCCAGCTTTCTGACACTGGCCAGCACATTTCTCTCTAGAATCCCTTGACAGTCTTGAGACACAGATTCAAGACACCCTGTGCCAGATGCAGCAAAGCAGCCCCAGAACATAACAGAGCCTCCTCCATGTTTCACAGTAGGGACAGTGTTCTTTTCTTGATATGATTTTTTGCCTTGGCAAAAAGTTCCATTTTTGTCTCATCTGTCCATAGGACATTCTCCCAGAAGCTTTGTGGCTTGTCAACATGTAGTTTGGCATATTCCAGTCAGGCTTTTTTATGATTTGTTTTCAACAATGGTGTCCTCCTTGGGCGTCTCCCATGTAGTCCACTTTGGCTCAAACAATGACGGATGGTGCGATCTGACACTGATGTTCCTTGAGCATGAAGTTCACCTTGGATCTCTTTAGAAGTCTTTCTGGGCTCTTTTGTTACCATTCGGATTATCCGTCTCTTTGATTTGTCATCAATTTTCCTCCTGCGGGCACGTCCAGGGAGGTTGGGTACAGGCCCATGGATCTTAAATTTCTGAATAATATGTGCAACTGTAGTCACAGGAACATCTAGCTGCTTGGAAATGGTCTTATAGCCTTTACCTTTAACATGCTTGTCTATAATTTTCTTTCGAATCTCCTGAGACAACTCTTTCCTTCGCTTCCTCTGGTCCATGTTGAGTGTGGTACATACCATGTCACCAAACAACACAGTGACTACCTGGAGCCCTATATATAGGCCCACTGACTGATTACAAGATTGTAGACACCTGTGATGCTAATTAGTGGACACACCTTGAATTAACATGTCCCTTTGGTCAAATTATTTTCAGTATTTTCTAGGTGGTACCATCATTTTTGTCCAGACCTGTTCCATGAGTTAATTTTTTTAAATAATTCCGTTGAAGCATGGTTGAAAAGCAATGTCTGACTTTCATTGGTTAACATTCATAGAATTTTTTAAAATTATTACTTTTGTCAGATTAAAGTTATTTCTGTGACCATTGTGAGTTTTTCTTTCATTGACCGAAGGCTACCAACAATTTTGTCCACGTGTATATTTAGCAAAAAAATAAGTAAGTGTGTAACCTTGTCCGAATCATGGTCTTAAACATTATAATTTGTCCTATAGACTTCTGAATGAGATACACAACTTTCCCCAAAAATGTATTCTCCTAATGTATGACAATTTTGATTACAGCAAGTAATTTTCCATATTTTCTTATATATGTGGCAGCTGCATAAAGGGCAAAATAGGAGAAAACATACATATGCATGCACACACATGCACACACACATGGACATGCATGCACCATAGAGCATTATTTACCTCCATTAGAAGAGGACTGGAGACCTTCGATTTTTCCGCTGTCGATTTCAGAGTAGGTCAGAGTAAAATTGCCACATTTTGGACCATTTAGTTTGATTGACATTGCCCAGTAGGAGTGTTCATTTTAGCTTCCACATGGCTATTTTTAATTTATTGAACTGCATGCTTTTAAGCCAGTCCATAAACGGTTAAGCTATTGCCAGTTCATGTACTTCTGCCATAGTATATTGGATGATATGAAAATATGTCAAGATTAAGGAATACATATATATCTATATTTAAACGGAAATCAATTTCATGCTAATTTTATGTATTTTATATAGAGTGTATATATACAGTATACACACACATACAGTAGACTAACACCACTGCTAGCTGAATTGAGTAACATGGATTATCAATAATATACCAGTAAACTAGTGACAGCATCGTGGGCATCCAAGGCTTATCTATACCAGTGGGGAGTAGAGCCTAGCCCATCCTGTCTGATCCTACAGAAAATCCAATATAGCACAAATTGCTAAAAACTGTCAATGCTGGACAAGATAGAAAGGTATCAGAGCACCCAGTGCACTACAGCTGGCTGTGAATGGGGTTTAGCAGGCAAAGACCCCACCCTGCAACCCACATCATCCAAAGCATCCGCAGCCTGTGTTTCAGTGCCAGACACTACAGCACACCCCAAAGGTCCTGCGGAGTCATTTGCCCCAAGACGTCCGAGCTGTCCCAGTGGCACAAGGGGAACATACAGAATACTAGGCATAATATTATGCAACTTAATGTTATGGCTAATCAGTGTATATAAAATGGCACCTTTTTATTTTAAGTCTTGTTCTTGGTCCTCTGAGTTAGACAAGCTGAAATTCAACAGCATCCCATAAGCTCTCTTATCACCATGGCAACCCAGAGACCAGTCTGACCCAGCTGTGACTGTGAGGTGACCCTCATTTCTGCACACACAATAAATAGCCATGGAAAGCACACGCTCAGTGCTGTTAAGACGATCCAAGACATCATTCATACATACAGTGCATGAAAATACGAAGAGGTAAGGGGTATAACATACCTCATTGTATTTCATCTTGGGGTCTGTGTGTCAATAGAATGCGTTTGTGCCATAAAATGTGTCAATTATTATGACAAATACTGATCCAGTGCTTCTGGTAAATATCAGCCCAATACAATAGTAGATCGATTTCCATTATGTAGTCCTTTGTCCACTGTCTATTAAAGAGGTGAGCAGGTTGTGTCAGAAGAGGTTAATGAAGTCAATATGAGCTTATTACTAGCTAGCCAGGGATGGATTTCTGAATCTTTAAAGCATTGTTAGAAATACACCATGTGGAACATTTTTTTTTTTCAATTCAGAATGCTTATGATCTTTTCTAAAAAACTTTATTAGTGGCTCTACATAAATGGTACTCAGAGGAACTCAGGAATCATTCTGATCACTACATTAAAAGTTATTAGCAAATACTACAACAGAAGTGTATAATTCTAAATGCCATTGCTGACACCAGTTACACTTTTGATAGAAACTAGGACCAGTGGCAGCTACTTGAAGATGGTCTCCTCATTCAGTTCTCACTACTGTTCCTAGATCACTGAGGATTATGGCCACGGATGTGTGCTGGTTTAAGAAATCAGGAGCAATCGGAAGCTGGGGATGGTGGAAATATGAATCTGTTGATCTATTATTTATTTTTTTTAATTTTATCATTCATCTTCTGTAACTGCTATATCATGGCCAGGGTCATGGTGGATCCTGAGCCTATCCTAGTAACACTTGGTGGGAAATTTCTCTGCTGAGTGAGACATCAAATGACGCCATTTACTCTATGCAGTAAGGACAATTTTCTTGCCTGTGTGTTTTTGGACAGTGGGAGAAAACCAATTGGCAACCTCTTCTGAAAAATGAGGCAACATGTCCAGTTCCTTGAATGTGAGAGCTTTCTTTAAAGTTGAGTCAAGTCCCCACAGGAACCCATGTTAAAATGCCCAACTTCGTAAATAAACATGGTTGCAGCTTGGTGCAAAAATACCTTTGGTCTCCATGGCTAGATTACTCATTCATGACAGCTGTACCGGGGTAAAATTGTGTGTAGCTCAACAGTTAAAATTACATAAGGCCATAAAACTATGGATAATTATGGATGTGACCAGTTTATGTGACAGCTGCATTAAAAGTGTCAAACCACTAGGTGTCTGCTATGCAGCACTTACTGTAAGCTAACCAGTTAACTGGATGTAGTTTAATATTGTAGTTTAAGTTACCACAAAAAACCACAAAGAGTTGACTCGGGACAACATGTAATGGGTGGATAATGGAATTAAATCAAATGCAAAACAAAAAAAAAACACTGGCAAATAAATGAATGGTAGCCACCACGGCATTTAAGCTAAAGCTAAGCTAGCTAGCTTGAGGTAACTGGAATAAGGTTGGCATGTTCCAACCGAATGCCAGGCTCTGTTAATTCTGCCCATTTGGATCTTTATGTACAGTATTAACCAGGGTTAAGGTGGAGTCAGCTCCTGCCAAGTGGGTGACAACCAGAACTCCCACAGTTGAGCTTCAGATCCACTCTTCAGTAAACCTCTGGGTGATATCATGTTGGGTTTGTCCAGTTCTTTTTATACAGTCTATGGAGAAAACTAAAGATTGTTGTGGAAACCCACATGGACAAGTGAAGAACACGTGGAACTCTGCACAGGCAGTAATCAAAGCTTAGGAACAACCTGGAAAACCATGCACTGTGAGACAAAAGCACTACACACTTCACCAACTGATGCTTATTTTTCTTTATGTAAGCATTCATACTGTATGACACCATTTTATATATAATGTACAGTGAAGCATGGACAACTTTTATATTTATTATATGCAAAAGAGAAAGCCTTAATACATGGATGCAACCTTTCCATTTCAGTGATGGTGATGTGTTTTCAAATTGTTGTACTTATGAATTGCTGTTGATTTCTGAAAAAAATTTGGTTGCGTTTTGTGGTTTGTTTATGTGACTTGCATTTACAGGCTGATCTGCCCCCTTGCGACTTATTTAATTATATCACATAATAATGTGTTTCACTCAGTAATATGCTTCTTAATATGCAGGTGCTCAAGTGCACTGTGTGTGTGTGTTGGGGTGTGGGTGTGGGTGGGTGGGTGGGGGGGTTGTGTCGATCGAGGGAGAGAGAGAGAGAACATATTGTACTATAAGAAATCCCTGCAGTCCTGCTACTATCTCAGCCAGTCAAGCAGAGCAGGTGAGCAAAACAGCAAAAAAAAAAAAAAAAAGAGTGAATCAGAGAAACAAAGAAAAGATGAGCTGTCTATTTTCTAATCCATTTTTACAATATGGAACAGATTGCCTCTGAATAAAAAAAATGAAGATGCTGGGCTTTGTGCTGTGTCATTAGAATAAAAACAGTACAGAGATTTGCATCTGCATTGTCATAAGATGCAAGGTCGTGCATTAATGTGGCTCTAATTTACATACTGCATAGTAATGTAGAGCATCGCTGTTTGTTATTTACATTAATATTAAGGCCAAATTCAATTTCAGCCAAAGGAAGAAAAAAAAGATGCTTAAATGGACATTCAAATCAGGGCCAGTTTTCACCCCTGGAAAGGGAACATGCTGTATGCTCTCTGCTTCCTGGGATACTCAACCACCCCTAAGAAACATTGTTTAGGAGAAGCATTAGCTTTATAAGGACATTGGTTGTTATGTATGTAAATATGGCCCTGCGAATTTAAAATAGCGCCTAGACAACACCAGAATGCCTTCTATGCATCTGAAGATCATGGTGATGACATTTATCACATGGTAGACCAGTCTCTGCTCAGACAGGGAATCCTTTTACATTGTCCCTATTTGGTCTGTTTGTCAGAGGAAAGGATGGCCATGGTACAGCCTAATAAGAAATAGATCTGTCCTCTGCATGCTCACTTTCGTGGAACGCCACAAGGACAGTCTAATAATTTACAAAATCAACATTAGAATGACCTTGTCCATCCAGTGTTTGCAAGGTGAGCTTAATTCGAAATAATGTCGCTCTCAGTATTTTGCAGGAGAGATTACAACATTGGTAAAAAAAAAAGAAAAGAAAGAAAGAAAGAAAAGCAATCAAAGAAAATCTTTATTCTATCTTTATTCTGAACCTAAGGCCTTGAACATGAACAAGAACTATAATAGTTAAGCATGGCAAGGACATGATCACAACATGGGCTAAGTGACATTCAGCTACAAAATACAAACCCTGTACAGTGAGACGCAGAGAAACCAGAAAATTGGTGAAGAAGGGAACAGGTACAAGTCATCAGTCTAGGGCTAGGTTCTGCACCCATTTATCATTACCAAACCCCCATTTAAGAAAAGGGTTACGCAGTTCAGAGGGTGCTCAGGACAACCATTCGAACTGTCTCCTCCCTATAAGGGGCTCTTAAGCAAATGAGGTTCACGAGGACGGATACCTTTAGCAAAACAGTATAGCTACACTGTAAAAAAAAACGGTAAATTTTACAGTAAAAAAATGGCAGCTGTGGTTACCAGAATTTTACCGTAAAAAATACGGTAGCACCGTTATTGCACTGTAAACAAAACAAACCGTAAATTGTACGGTAAAAACCTGGCAGCTGTGGTTGCCAGAAGTTTACTGTAAAAAAATACGGTAGCAATGTTTTTGGTTCTACGGGATCACACTCATTTTGCTGCATATTTTACAGATTTTAATTGCTCTTTTTTCAAGTCTGACCAGGCATCAAACCCAGACCCTGGAGGTGCAAGGCGACAGTGCTAACCACTACACTACCATGCTTGCTACATAAGTGTTGTCGTTGTTGGAGTGCAAGTCATGCGAGGGGACGTGGGGAAACCGAGGAAGTCCAACAACGACAACAGTTGCCTAGCAAGCATGGTAGTGTAGTGGTTAGCACTGTCGCCTTGCACCTCCAGGGTCTGGGTTTGATGCCCGGTCAGACTTGAAAAAAAGAACAATTAAAATCCTTAAAATATGTAGTATAATGAGTGTGATCCCATAGAACCAAAAACATTGCTACCGTATTTTTTACAGTAAACTTCTGGCATCCACAGCTGACAGTTTTTGATCGTAAAATTTACGCTTTGAATTTTTTTTTACAGTGCAATAACGGTGCTACCGTATTTTTTACGGTAAAATTTTGGTAACCACAGCTGCCGTTTTTTTACCGTAAAATTTACGGATTTACGACCTTTTTTTTTTTTTTACAGTGTAGGGGATGGTGCCATTTCATCCACAGAGCCAGGTGGGGAGCCATGTCCTCTTCTAGGCAAGGGGGCGGAGGGTATGCGCTAAATATCTGCCAAGAAACCAGACAGGCAGCAGTGTCCTTAGGTGAGCCAGTTTGTACTGTGAAGTAGGGAGGAGGAGCGCCATCATCAGCCAAGTGAGGAGGTGGAATGATGGCTTCAGGGGAGCAAGTAGACAGAGTAATGTGCTAACAGAACATTGAGGTGGAACGAAAACTAAAGTGGGGGAAAGAGCAGTGTGGAGCAAGTGGGAGAAGCGACATCCTAAGTGGATACATTTATGTCCTCAGCAAAGTAGGGAGGAGCAGCAAAATCCTCAGCCAAGTAATGAGGCAGAGTGATGTCCTTAGCAGAGCATCAAGGTGACACAGGGGCTAGGACTGTAGCATAGTGATGCCCATAATGAAGGCAGAGAGACAGAGGGGTATACGCCGAGGTCTCCACCTTTTCAAAAAATTCTGAGCGAGCACATGGCTTCAAGCCATCCTGGTGTTGCATGATCCGTTCTTTCTTTCCCTGTCGTTTCTGCATCAGGCAGTTGTGCAAGTTTTTGCTGCCCTTGAAAAAATGCGCTGCATCTTGTTGGGTCTACTGTAGCTGTCTGGCAGGAATTGGTAGCAAATGAGCTGGTCACATACTCATTCTCTTTAAAGTTAAAGCTTATGGACCTGCCGGAGTAATATTGTTCTACGAGTGTTTTAGAAAATTTGACTTTACAGATGCTTTAAGGAAACGAGTGATATTAAAGTGACCATGTTTGAGCTTGATGCCGATTTTTTTCTCAGCCATCTTTTATGCATGAGATAGTTGGCCTGATATGTAACACACAGCCTGTTACACAACATCAGGCTTTGGTGATCAATAATTCAAGACTGAATCAGTCCTTCAGCCTTCCTGGAAGATGATTTCCACAGATGTGCTGTGATATCTTGGTAGTTCTGTGTATGCTATGCAAAATGTTGTCTTTAAAATTAAGTATTATTTCCGAAAATAGTCATTAAAATAAAAATTGGATTTTCTGTGGGCCTTTGGACCCCATGGCATGAGTCGACCAGTATCTGTATGCGTTTATGCATATTGTTTTGCTGCAGTCTGATTAAATGATGCATAAATGATTACGTGTAAAAATGTCCCCTTAAAGTGTAGCCTAAGTGTATAATGTGAATGATATGCCTGTAATTAAGGATGTGGTATATTATCCTGTATTCACAAATTACCAATTTATAAAATAAAAAAAAAAAGAGTCCACTTTAATTCTTGCTTATCTTCTGTATCATTCATCTATGCACATAAATGACCTTCCATTCACAGCAAAATCTTCCAATATCAACGTTAAACTTGATCAGATTATGAAATATGAGACCTTACAATGACAAAAAATTCATCATAGTGTAATTTAATGTTTATATACAAGACAGAAAATTCTACACTGATACATCAATCTGCTTCATTTATCCAAAAATTAGTAAAGAGAATATATCAAGAATATATAATGTATAAGTGTTAATAAGTCATAAAGTATATTATCATTAATACAGTTATTATTACATATACAAGGAATGATGGTATGCTTAATATTTGACTCCAAGGGACAGGGAGTTGAGTTGTTTTATTGCAATTATATTTAATGTGCCCTGTCCTTCCATGAGTTCCATGAAATCAGTTAATATGCAGATGAAAACTGACCATTTGTTAATTTGATGGGAACAAAAAAACCTCCATCCTGGATGGATGGGCTAAAGAAATCACAATAATCCAGATCTACAACTAGGTCTTGGTTTAAAAATGCCCAGTGACTTCATTTTTTTTGGCTGTGGAATGTACAGTAATGCAATCACTAGGGCTAAATATGCTACTTTATATACTGTATATATGGTAGGATATTCATCCTTTTATAATGATCTGTTAATCATTGTCCCTGTAGAATCAGTGTATCAGTGACAGTAACATGTTAGCCTGTGGTTAAGTTGAGTTGTTGATCCTAAAATTTTAGAACATTATAATGACACATATTATTACACAGAAGGAGAACAGTACTAATAAATAACAAACAACATTTAACTATGCATAATGTACATTAGTTCGCATTTTATTAGCATTTAAGCATGCAAAGGATGCCACATGGCCATCTGTTTGCGTGGATTATCCAGCATCTGTTGCCAGTGTTGGAGGCCAGTGCCTGAGAACTGGATGCCGAGCTGACAGCGCCCAAGTGGGAGCAGGGTGCCAGGGCTCACCTGGTTCAGCACCTCCAGGTCTAAGCTGGACTTGGTCAGTAGCTCTCTGGGGAGCTCTAGCATCATCATTTCATTCCATACCGGATTGATTTTGTGCTTGACGCGTTGTGTCTGCTTCTTCTTGAGCTTGGTGCTCTGGTGCTTCAGAGTCAGTTTCACTGAGAGGTCTAAGAAACAAGAAGGTTCTGTTATGTACAAGACAGAACAAATCTAAAAGATCTCATTAACAAAAATCTTATTTTATTATTTTTTTTAATTTTGAGCAGATCACCCTGTTCCTTTCTTGTGCCCCTAATGTGGACTGGTTCAAACTTTCAGTAGCAGTCTTGGGACCCAAGTGTCAGGGGTACCTGTTTTAAGGCACCAATCCCTATACCCCTACACTTCCAAAAACCCTGTAGTAATCAAATGGTCCATATTCTGCCATTATGGCAATATGATTGTGCCATTGACACCTTGCCTTCCCCAGGGCAGATTATTCTCCTTATTGGGCCCTGAGCCAAAGGCCACGGAAGACTAGATTCTGGAGGCCGTGGCCTTACTGTATGTTTCGTACAGCCTTCCATGTTTTTGTCAGGGACAGGGTCTTTCATTGTGGAGAAGAAGAATGCACCATCTTTAGATTATTGGGACCTAAACAAGATCATGGTCAAGGACTGTTATTATGTATTATATTACCCCTGATAATACACTATATTGCCAAAGGTATTTGCTTGACTGTCTTTACATGCATAAGAACTTGATGAACATCCAAAAGGGTTTAATATGATGTTGGCACACCCTTTGCAGCTATACCAACTCTTCTGTGAAGGCTTTCCACAAGGTCTAGGAGTGGGTTTATGGGAATTTATGACCATTCTTCCAGAAGCGCATTTGTAAGGTCAGACACTGAAGTTGGACAAGAAGGCCTGGCTTGCAGTCTATGCTCTAATTCATCACAAAGGTGTTCTATCGGGTTGAGATCAGGACTCAAGGTGCAGTTCAGTCAAGTTCTTCCACACCAAACTCACTCATCCATGTCTTTATGGACCTTGCTTTGTGCACTGGTGCGCAGTGATCCTGGAACAGGAAGTGGCCACCCCCAATTTATTTCCACAAAGTTGGGAGCATGAAATTGTCCAAAGTGTCTTGGTATGCTGAAGCATTAACAGTTCCTTTCACTTTCAAAGTACAGGGCCGAGCCCAACTCCTGTAAAACAACCCCACACCAATTCCAACATGACTGCGCACCAGTGCACAGCTCCGACCAGAAACTGCACCATTCATGTTCATATCACTTTACTCTTATAAAACATTTGGGGACCAGGAACTAGTTGGTCAAATTGGCCTCGGAGGAATGGAGGGATTAGACGGCGAGAACAAAACACCACTTAGCTACTCTGCCAAAAGACAAAAACTTGGCCCATGTTCAACAAGCCAGTGTACTTGCTTTGCAAGTTTTTTTCCTATAAAATATTGGTTGGTTTTAGATAAATCATTAAAAGCTGTATGAGATATTACAATATGGAACATGCTTAGTGACTAATATTACCTATAGTGTCTTTAAGTTTATCAGACTGCAGTCCTCGTGCCTTCATCACCACCACCCCCAGCCTGTTTGCTGCCGGCAGGTAGCTTAGTGACAACAAAAGCTCCCCCGTTGAATGCACTTCCATCTGGGAGATGAAAACAATAGTTTACAATGCAATAATTTTGTACCATAGTTATCTTACAGAGTTTATTAAAAGGTTTTCAAACATATAGGCAAATGGAACAGAAATCAACAATCAACAATTAAACAATCACCAAATTTTATCATTAAATATGTATCTAGGATTCATGGTGGAAGTAGCATGCCTACCCATTCATTTAACTTTAGGTGTACAGTAGCTACCAAACAAATAATTAATAATAATAAATCAGAATTAGCCTTTTTTGTATTATAAGATTTCTCAAACATATTTCACAATACAGAACTCCAAGAACTTCATGGAGGAGAAAATATTGGTTTTGGTCCATGTTGGATAACCCCATGTAGAGAACCATGCAGTTATTCTGAGTCATCCAAGAGAAAAACAGAACATGCACTTCATTTCCACAATCTGGCTTCTCTTAATGCATGGAAAAGACAAATAAAATGTCCACTGTATCATAGTGTAACTTGGATAACAATGAATATTTTTAGGGGGTGTTAATTCAACACTCTAACAGCACCATATGCATTATATTCTGAGTCCACTTTTATTAGATTACCTGTAGTAATGGAAAGCATCAAATAATCCACAACAGATGTAAAATGTAGTTTCCAATCATCAATTGTCTAGTTTCAATGACCTCGTACCCTCTAATGATTTGCATTGCACTGTTGCCTAATGGATGGCTGGTCAGATAATTGCATGAAATAAACATGGGTTCATATTAGTGAAGTGGCTGGCGGATGTATAATATTAGCTCGTTTTGGCAGACGGTTTTTTTTTTTTTTTTTTCCAGAGTCTGCTTTTTAGTGTTTGATTTCTTGTTGTTCATTTAAAAAGTGATTATTAAAAATGTGTAATATTTTAGACCTCTTTTTTATCGTTTCAGCAAATTCATATTAGCACTGTCTCATTTATTTAAGCGGCTTTTAGTATGCATGGCAGTAAATTTTATCCAGTGGACTGACAATTGGACTGACATTTGGCTTAGAATGGGAAAATCTAATTTAATTACATCTAATTACATTTACATCTAAGTTGAGTTCATATAATAGAGTTAATATAACATTTATAATTTAGTATATGACTTGAGCCTTAAATTGCTTTATTAAAGAGAAAATGCTTCTACATGTGCATAAATGTGTGTATATTGACAAAAGTTATTGTTAATTTAGCCGTTTATTGGAGATTAAATAATAAATGAGCTTCACATGCTGACTTATTTACATTTAATTTGAGTACATGGTATAGGAATTACAACAGTTTTTATATGCATGGGTAAAGGTCTGGTGATTGACTTGTTCAATGTAAATCCTTCCATGTTTATCCCTTTATTAAGTCATTTGTTGCGCTGTCAATGGGTTTGGGTCATTGTCCTCCTACCAAATTAGCATTTCTCTGTAAACTGGCAGACAGAATGTTTCTTTAGTCTTCTGAATTTATTCTGCTTCTACCATCATAAGTTACATCATCAATAAAGATTAGTAAGCCTGTTCCCAAAGCAGCCATGCAAGACCAGGCTTGACTGATGAGTGTGCGTGACTGATGTTTTGCATCATTGGAACAGATCCTTTTTTCTCCATACTTTGACATGTTCATCACTTTGGTAAAGGTTAACCTTGGCTCCAGGACATTTGTGCTGTTTTTTTTTTTTTTGTATTTCTCGGTGGATTCCAATGTGGCCTTCTGACTCATACTGCTGATGAAGGGTTTGCATCTTGTGATATGAATTCTATACTTCTGATGTCAATGTTTTCTATTAACAGTGGATTGTATTCTGTGGAGCTTACTGATTATGCCACTAAACTGTTGTTTTTTGGAGGTTTTTTTCACCGTTTTTCATGTTTCTGTCTTCAACTGTGGTTGCATTCCTTCACTGACCTGTTTGATGTACGGTTGTTAGTATAGCGGTAGACTCGTTCATTTAAAAGACATTACAAATTGTTGAATAAACTATTCCCTAAAATATTCCTATATTTATCTATAGTTAGATGTAAGTACCTGGAAATGGCAGCTCAAACCCCAATCTCTCGGCTCATTATTCATCTTTTGTTCTCAAACCCAAATGTCTCCATGTTTTGTCCGTAACGAGAAGAATGGAAAAACAAAATAACTGACATCGCCGTTCTAAAGCAGTTTGAATGGGACTGCATATACAGTATGAATTGAAATCATTTCAATTAGAATTTTTTCATATCTGTTTACTCCGACACCTTACAAAGTGTTCCCGGGATCGGTGCCGGATCCAGGGTAAGTGACCTGTATGAATCATGTCTAGGATAAAATGGTTAGTGAAGATGAATGAATGAATGAATGATTGAATAGATATTTGTTTTACAGGCCAATATTCTGCCATGCCGACAGCTGTGGCAACACAACTGGAAGTGGGTTTGGTGAAATTGAGTCAATGTTATTCACAGCAGAGGGATCATATTATCATAATAACACGACCAGAATAATAAGATTCATGTTATGAGCCAGCTTTATAGCGTATCGAGGCAAGTGATTACATGAATGAAAATAGTCATGACTTAAACTCTAGCAGCACTCAATTTTATAAATTGCAACCTACGTTTCTCTCTCTCTCTCTCTCTCTCTCTCCCTCTGCCTTTGATTCTGCTTCCTAATTACTTGTCTCTGTATACTCAGAAACAACCGCCTGGTGATATTGTTTTCACTAAGGAAATATGAATCATCTAACACCATGGGTTGAAAAAGAGCCAGCTCAGTATTACTGTGTGTATGCGTGCCTCTGAGAATAACTGTGTAGACGAGATCTGATTTTTTCCTCCACTTTCCCATCTGCTCAAGTGTCTGTAACTGTGTGTGCAACATCTTAGTGTATTAACAAATAAATTATTTAGAGTGGCGATCGTAGAGCCAAGAGGAAACTGCGTCATGTATAGCGTCACGCACTGGCAGACGGATACACCATTTACCTTCAGATGCCCTTGAACAACTGGCCAATTCTTCTCTTCCATTCTCCTGCTCTGTATATCTTCTCAGTTATACCGGATAACTTTGTATTAAATAAATCTTTAATTGAATGAATTGTTTTTCTAAATATGTGTTTTTCATGAATAGATATAAATGAAAAGAATATATTTTTTGTATTATATAGAAATCAAAATGTACGTACATATTACGATATTACGTTATGGTAGAAAAGCATTGTATAAATAATTATATGATTTAGATGATTTAGATGAAAAACAATAACTTCACTGTTTTTGTTCAGAATTTACCGTGTGTGTGTGTGTGTGTGTGTGTGTGTGTGTGTGTGTGTGTGTGTGTGTGTGTGTGTGTGTGTGTGTGTGTGTGTGCGTGTGTGTGTGTGTGCATGCTGAAACAGAATCTCCTTTGGGATATGTGATGACGCAGATAGAGATCTCTTGCCCTTCCATTACCAGTCTAGCAGACAGCAGTGTGTGCGTGTGTGCGTGTGTGCGTGTGTGTGTGTGCGTGTGCGTGTATGTGCACGTGTACATATTGGAAATCTCATACAGAGAAACACATTCTAAAGTATATCTAAAGCTATTTATAGACATCCGGAAGGTGTCAGAGAAAAACCTAGTGTCCATATCAACAACATGTCTGTTTTCTTTTTCCCCCTATTACATTGCTGTGATCGCCTAGCATGATGTATTAGAAGTGTTAAATATATTCAACATTAATTGATGAGCAAACTGACATGATAGTGACGTTCATGCAAGCCCATCACAACAAACTGTGTTTTGTGTGTGTGCGCGCGCGTGCATGTGTGTGTGTGTGGTACTTAGCAATGTTATTGAGATTCAGACCTAGAAATTCAGCATGACACACAAGCTGACATATTCATTCCTCAGACACTCATGCTCTTTTACGAAACTCTTTAAAGGTCACACACACACGCACACGCACACGCACACACACACACAAATACACACACACACACAAATACACACACACACACACAAATACACACACACACACACAAATACACACACACACACACACAAATACACAAATACACACACACACACACAAATACACACAAATACACACACACACACACACACACACACACAAATACACACACACACAAATACACACACACAAATACACACACACAAATACACACACACACACACACAAATACACACACACACACACACACACACACACACACACACACACACACACACACACACACACACACACACACACACACACACACACAGGCATAATGAGGCATAATGCTTGCATTTTGAACCTGCAACCACCTTTCTTTTCCATCCAGTTCAGCTCTTACTGTATTATTCTGAGCATTTCAACAGTTCTTACACAGCTGGCTTTTAAACACATGTTAAGTGTCAGGATTGGAAGAGATTGTATATCTTATTTGACCTTACAGAGTACTATAAACTATAATATCTTGCAATTCATTTTTTGTCACTTGTTGCCATGACAGCCTCAATATATATATATATATATTTTTTTTTTTACATGAAGTTTCATGTTTGTTAGACATTTGGATATTGTTTCACTTTTAGAAAAAAAAATTGAAAACTATTTCATTTCATATCCCACCTGTTTTGGTGGCTGCAAGTTGACCCAGCAGTCAGCATCTGACATCATGCCCACATCCGCCAGTTTGAACCTCACAGTGCCCAGAGTTGTATTCCGGGAGAACCGGTCGCACACGTGTAAGGTCAGTGCCACCTCTCCTTCCATGCTCTCTGTGCTTTCTGTGCTACAGGTACTGGGCAGCGAGAACACCATAGCCTCGCCCCAATGCACTCTCGATGCTAGTTTGCGTACTGCTGTCTGGGCATGCTTCTGTTCTCCATATACACTCACACACCCTGACACATAGCCCTCACTGCCAGTCTCCATGCTTATTTGCTCAGCTGCAAAGAGGACAAAAGAAGAAGAAGAAGATGATGATGAAGAAGAAGAAAACATTGTTTATTTGTCTATTATTTGTCTATTTTGTTTAATCCCTTGTTTCGAAACTATTACAACAGCATTCAGAATCTTTTACATAATGGATATAAAATCTGTAAGATTTCATTTTGTGTCATTTCGAAACAATGTTACTTGTTTTTGTGTGCTTGCTGGTCTCTAACTTTCTTTGAAAGGATTTAAAATAACCTTGATCTGGGACAAAAATGATCAGAAAC